>JAATLQ010032974.1:18023-34113 GCA_013421005.1 Heliconius erato x Heliconius himera | reverse complement strand
ATGGCCGTTACGGAATCCAGACTGGAACTCGGATAAAATATGATTGTCTAACAGATATTGATTTAGTTGCTGAAAAACAATACGCTCCAAGACCTTTGACAAGAAGGAAAGTATAGAGATAGGACGGTAGTGGGAGAAGGATTTTGGATCTTTGGTTTTGGGTATGGGAATAATGCGGGCAATACGCCACATACTGGGAAAGGTGTTATGGGAAATAGAAAAATTTAAAATATGGGTAACAACTGGTGCTAAAACTTCCAAGGGCAAAAAAATTAGAGAACTGTCCGAGTTTCATCAAAAACGGCTTAGTACCTAATGTTTGATAATTGACATGTTTAAGTTAATTGAATGAATGATTAGTTATTTGAATGATTTTTTTTACATTTTATTTTTACAGATTTAGGTCATAGGTTCCAAGTTTAATTAAAAAATCTGAAAGCAAATTTTTTTAACACACATTTTTTAAAATGGCAGCATAATAAAGCTTTTTTTTCAGCTTCACATTGTAGACGTACATGGCAGAGTAGGGGGAACCTAGTGTAAAGACACTCTTTCAATTTTTTCGCCGAAATTTCAAGGCAACGCGTGGTGACTTGAGACCAAGGCGCAGAAATGAAATTAAATAATAATTCACTCACCCCGAGTGGGAATAGAACCTTCAACCGCCACGTTACAGCCCCACGCTTGTGGCTTTATACCAAGATGACCTCATATTTATTGTTACGGATACATATTTCTTACTTCTATCCTTATTTTTAGGGTTCCGTACCTCAAAAGGTCAAGACTATTTATCTCGTGGATTAGGCTAAAATTTATATCAAATATTCAGGTCTATAATCTCTTGAAGCACAGCAAAATTAGAAGCTGAATTTAATTCAGTCAACGCAATCAAAATATACGAGTAGTAGCAAAGTACTTCTCGTGGACCTACGACTATGAAATTTGGCACAAAGTGAGAACTTACTATACAAATATAGAAAAAAGTCCGAAAAGTTAAAATTTTAAAAAACATTACAAGCTTATATTTGTTGTTCATTTTCTAACAATGGAGTGCATAGGCCCGCAAACTTAAGTTTGTCAATTTTTATAAGTTTTACTTACTTCCTTCCCGTTGAATTACAATCCTAATATTGGCACAGAAGCCTCGTTGGGCGAGTCCGAGTGGTACTTAACCAGTTTTTATTATCGGTTAATCTGATGTTATATTGTCTTTCATGTTAAATGGATAATCCAACATGAAAAAAATATTTAATTTACACCGTTCCTGCTATTAGCGTAGTTGAATATATCACACTATTTTTTACCTTTACAACATTAGTATAGAAATATCTTATTTATAATATTAGTATAGAGCTTCACTCTGTATCACGCATGTATTAAAGGTAGACAGAAAGAGCCTGATTTTTTTTGAGCATTTTCTACTGACTTTTGGAGGCGTGTTGAATAACAGAACTCAACGCCACTCACCACCACTATGAAGAAACGAAAATATGAAGTATTCCGAAGTTTTCGAGGCATTGCGTGTAAAGTAGCGGAACTCAACGATGGGCTTTTGCCTTGGTGCCAGAGCGAAGAAATGAAAACATTAATAATTAATAATTAATTTTCTCGAGTGGGAATCGAACCCACAACCGTAGCGTTACAGTCACACCCTTGTGCCGCTGCACCACTACGCCCTCAATGAAATAAAACTATTCATTATGACAAATTCTAATATTAAATCCATTTACTCGAGTGAAAATAAATCTCACAACTTATCGCGATTGTGCTCCTGCGCCACGAATGCCCACATTTCAATAGTGGTTATATTTTAACGCAACGAAAAGACTAAAACCACATTCTAACATTGTTACGCTTTAGAAATTCCTTAAAAAAAATTGCAATGTTCTTTTATTCCCAACTGCTAAGGAAGGGTTATGTGTATATTAAACATATAACAAACGCTCATAGCATAAACTGCCCCATATTTTATTTTTTTCGCTCCGGTGGCGAGGCAAACCGTGGTGTTAAGTTCCGCCACTCAATACACAATGCCTCCAGAATTCGGCGAAAATTGGGGGCCTTAACAATATACGCTCTCTGCCTACCCTCTGGAACTGAAACTCCGTCTCCCATTTTTTGTCCACTTTTCAAGACATTGCCCGTTTGTGAAATTTAACGAAAAACACCAATCTAGGGAAATAAAAATATTTTAAGAAGCTATTATTAGGTCGAGCTGTAACTATGTAATAAAATTAAAGAATCTGAATTACACGCACTTCTGATTGTTGTATTATTATACAACCTTGCAGTTATATGTAGATTAGATTCCAATATGGTTGCATAATATTAATTATGGTTCTATCGGGCTAGACTGATGATAGAATTGGAATATGGAACCTTGAACTGTCTACTAGGTAACATATGGAGTTTGTGGTCATTACATTTGTCTGATTACTGTGTTCCGTTAAAGAAAGGTTGTTGTTGGTTTTTTAAACTATTAATAAATAAAACGGGCAACACAGGTAGCCAACGTTATCGTTCAGGCACGTTTTATTATAATCTTAATTATTAAAAGTTTTTATTTAAATTGCTGTGTTTTAATATTAGGTCCTAACCAAAAAAAATGAATTTAATATAATATATTTATTTAATCAAAGTATGAACCATTGTTATCTCTGCACTTTTATTATCTCATAGCTAGTTCATTAATCCCTTTACCAAAAATACCATTTGGATGGGAATCAATAAAATGATTGACGGAGGTTTTAACTGCCCCGTCAAAGTTAATTTTTTTCCCTTGCAAAAAGATATCTAAATTTCGAAACAACTGGTAATCTATTTTAACAAGGTTCGGGAAGTACAGTGAATATCTTAAACAATCCAATTGAAGCTCTTCAAATTTGATAGCCGCCTGTTGTGCAGTGTGTGGTCTAACGTTGTCGTGAAGCAGCAGTGACGTAGAGCGATTGACCAGCCTCGGTTGTTTGGCAGCTAGCTTTTCCATAATGTGTTGGAATTTTTGACAAAAGACGTCTGCCGTAATCGTCTGGACAGGTTTGAGAAAACTGTAATGAACGACACCGGCACTATTCCACCATACTCTTAGATGTAACGATTTTGTAGGCTTGCTTTACTCAATTGGTGAGGTACCCAATTTTTTTATATTCCTAATTTGTTTCAAGTGGATTAAAATAGTTTTATCACTAGTATTGCAATCTGCAGCTAACTTAAACGTGTTTAGCGATGTTTCCGCTTCCACAATAGCCTTCAATTCAATTTTTCATTATCTACTTGGGTCTCCGGCGTTCCACGGGGCTTGTTCTGCAGGTCGAAATTTCCAGACCGGAAACAATAGAACCATAAACGCACTATATTTTCCTTTGCGACACGACTGCCATACACATTATTAATTCTTCGAGCCGTTTCCACAGCACTGGTTCCACGGTGGAAACATTTTGTAAGCTGATTGACGAACTGAGTGAAGAACTGAGTATGTGAAATATAAAAAAAACTTATTAAAAAAACAAATACATATGTAAATAACAGCTGTATAAATTTGGAATGCCTAACTAAAGAGGAGATATTTGTGATGAAAGCGGCCATTACGACACAACGCCAATTTCTAATATATGTGTGTTAGTATATGTCAAATCTTGCAAGCTCAATTAGATCCACGTCCCACTGTCAAATTGAGGTGAAATTGAGATTGTGACTTCAGTTCTGATGACAATGATATTACATATAATCAAAATTGGTGATTTATGAAATAGCCTGATTTATAAAATATAATACATCTTAAAAAAGAAACCTAGAAAAGTTATTTTAAAAAGTTTTTTAATTATGATCTTTAAAATCGTTAATCTTAGTGTAACTAAAAGCTTTATAGCCAATCATCTTTCACTGTATGAACATATATAAATCTCATATGACAACACATTTCTAACTCGAATGGAATACGATCTCTTATCAATAAGCTAGAGAGTCAATATTAAATTTCTTTTAATAAGATATCGAGGTTCCTATAATAGATACAGGCGGACTAGACTTATTATTTGGTATTACTTGTCTTTTTGAATTTATTAATTTACTCAGTAGTAATTATTTTCTTAAAGAAATTCTAAACACAGCTGGACAGGTGTTACTTTCTGAATTATATTATTTTTTTCTAGGTTCCTTTTGTCTTCTCTGCTTTATGAGGGATGTGGTGTGAAGGTAAAGAAGTATAGGAAAATAATGTACTAACAAAGAATGTAATATTTGAAACGCGATGTTTGTGGTTCAATTTCCCTCCAGGGAAATAATAATATGTATGGGATACATAGAGCAGAGTAGTCAGAGGAATCAAATATTAAAACACTCCCTTCCCGTTAAAACACACCCTTTCCACTCTTTCCGCCGTAAAACTAAAAAAAGAAAACGAAATGAAAAAAAAACAATACGCTTACATAATATTTTACTTTTCTTAGTGTCGAATAACATTTAAAAATGTCAAAAAAATTACAACAATTCTTCAAAGTTAACTAGCTTAAACTAACTGCAGCAGTTAAATAACTACCCTCATTATCTTATAAATGTTGAAGCTAATTAAATTTAGACAAGATTCTTTAGTACTATTACTTAAGTGTTTTAACAAAACAACGGTAACAAAACTAACTCGTGACACGTTCCCATGCATAAGCGTGCGACTGTGAACGCGAGAGGTTCAGTTCCCACTCGAAGAAGTAAAATATTTGATGTACCTCTATAATTAAAAGATTATATATATAAAATATTGAGATAGGGGGAGACCGTGGTTGACCTTCGAAAACACAGTATCAAAGACAGTGGAAGAAGGCATGCATCACGTAAAAAGCATGAGGACGAGGCGAAAGAATGTAGAGACGTTCTCTATGACTACTCCGCTATACATAGGGGGATAAAGCGTGAAGATAAGTTAATGTAAGTTATACTGAGATTACTGCCAGCTCTCACCAGAAGTCACTCCGGGGAATTGTTTCTTAGTTCCGGTAAAAAGCGCGGCGTTATATTCTGCCACTCAATACGCAATGTCTCGAAAATTAAACAGTGCGTTGGAGTATCTTATTGTTCTGACCGCCCTTCTACATATGCAAAATACAGCCTAAAACTGTATTGTTTTTATATATAACAAAATACGAAATCCAACAAAAAATATTCAGTTTCATAAATAAAATCAATATTTTTTTATAAATAAAATTGTAATATATAAAACATATAAATTTAATTTATTTATTTTATTTCAGACATATGTCCATATTTTGTTAGTATTACAAGACAACCTTAAAACCCGAATGTTAGTACATAATAAAAGTAAACAAAATGCAAAGCAAAACAAAAACAGTCCTTAGCCAACATGTAGCCGTACCCAGTGGCGCAGAATTTTCGAATCCCAGCGGTCAGCCAGTGTAGACAGAATGCCGTTCGAGCTAGTTCGTAATCTCTGGAGCGTAGATGCACTCCTTTTACGAATAATAGCGTGAAAGTCATCAACACGCCTCTCAGCAAACATTTCGGAGGCACTACAGTAGCGCGGTAACATGCATTGTTAAACTGGACTCTCAGTTGTATACCTAACCCAAAGGCTGCAGGTGTAGAAGGATTGACAATAAGCCTTGTACAATGTTACCTTTACACGATCAGTACACCGTGCAAACCTTTGGGGGAGCATGTTACAGCGCACAGCCAGCGCCCTGTGCTCTTTCTCTAAGTCCATGTCATCGCTGAGGCAGTCTGAAATCCAGTGACCCAGATACTTAAATCGCTCTACTCTTTTTAAAGCAGTGCCTCCAAGATATACCGGTGGCACTTTGGTATAAACTTTCTTACCGGACTTAAACCCCAGGAATCCGCTCTTTTTTGCGTTGTATCTCAGTCCCTGGGCCTCAGCATACCATACATGTCAACATGCATTGTCAACCGGTGCAATAAATTTTTCATTAAAAGCACCCACTAGAGTCTACTAGGCACTTTTCAAAATTGATTGCCTTAAAATGTATTAATCCCACTAACGTAATTTAATGAGCAGATCTTACACATAACTGCCACTGAGCTCAAAGGGTAAATATTAATCTATTACGCTGTATACTAACATTAATTTCGTTAACTAATAAATAAAACGTATCTTTATGATATGAGATAACTTTTATTATATTAACGTGAGCGTAAACTGCTAATTTACTAATAAGCTCACAAAAATGATATTTTATTAGTCTAGTTTTTCATGAAATATAAAATAGAAGACTTTGAGAGTATGAATGTAGCCGCTTCAATTCCCAAGTAGTGGAAGGAAATATTTACCAGATAGCAATTCATTCGAGATTTTTTTTTTATATTTAATTATATTTTTGAATAATCTTTAAATCTTTGAAAAGGCAGTTTCTGATATATTTATTGTTTTCTGATAGTAAAATTAACTTCATTACAGTTTTGACTGGTCATGATCATTGTGGATTCAAATCCCGTCAATGCAATATCGCTTTGCTAATAGACTCCTTAAGTCAAAGGCACTGCTCCCAGCTCCTCTAAGCGCGATGGGGTGCCAATGAGGGAATCAATGGAATGTTGAAAAGTATCTTCTCTTGTCTCGATATCAATACACATAATATTCTCTTTTGATTAACTTTATATCAAATAAAAGAAAATATTATAGAAAGTAACAAAATATTCTAAAGGCTTTTTTGTTTTTGTTAGAATGCTTACCTAAATAACAAATGTACGTAATATATTATGGAACATTCTTTTAATATTTATTTACTCCGTATATGCTGAATATATGTACAATGATGTATGGCATATTGAGTCAATAATAATATTATGTGTATTCAGTACATTTTGTTAGTAATGGGATACGAATTCTCGTCCTTAAAACTTGGTGGTAAATCAGTTCGTTCTTCATTTTAAAACCTACCGAATGAAGAAATAAAACTTCTGAAGAAGAAAAAATATAATAAGTACTCCTTTGTGTGAACGACAAAACGTAAAAAGTCACTTTATTCCGTTACTGTAGAAATTTCTCCAAGAAAGAAAATCCTCTCTTTGTGCTCTCCTGTACTGCCAAAGGAGCCTATGTTATGTCGGTTCTGTCTACCAGTCATTCAGTAACGGAAGAGTTTTAAATATATTTTTTTAGCTTCACGCTTTATTCCGCTCATAATCGGGAAAGTAGAGGGAACCTGAGATCCTAGTGTTAATACACTCCATTCCCATTAAGATGTTTCCCACTTTACGCTGAATATTGGACGCATTTCGTGTTGAGTAGCGGAACTCAACGCCGCGCTGGACGGTGTCAGATCTATATGATATTTAAAAAGTGGTACTTTTTTATAAAATATTTTTAATTTTTTTTATTTTAAATATACGCACTAGAATGATAAACAGTTACCTAAATTCACGTATTGTTAAACATGTAAAGTAAAAACATAATACAAAAATAATAAGCTAGTAAAATGTTAAAACTTAATAAATGCTTCACTCAAATAAAAAAAATTGCACATAATAATGCTAAACAACATATAAAATGGCAACATATAAAATGTATAAACCGTTAGGGCCTATGACATGATAATTTACTATAATAGTTTATTTTATTTTTTTAACGCGATATCTTACATAAAACAGAATAAGCAGCAGTAAACAGGATAGGCAACCCAGTTCTTAAGACACTCCTTTCTCCACATTCCGCTGAATGCTCACGCGGTGTTACTCAAGGTCACAATTTACCATTTTACCAAATTTAATAAATAAAAATATAATACATGGCTATATATAACTAACTAAACCCCGGATATGTAAACGCTCTCACGTCTGAGATGGATCTTGATCGTCGTTTCCATCAATAGATATACAACTTACGAATGAAAACGGCACCTCAAAATCGATATCAGACTTAAAAACGTGAAGCTAAAATAAATTTAAAAAAAGTCTTGAAAATTAGGACGTTGGGAAGATATAACACTAAGTTTCCTATGCATACATTTTTATACGCGCGATACATGGTTAAACTATTAAAAAAAATAATTAAACAAGTAAATCCTGTAACGGGAGCTAGTGTAACAATTCAACAAGTTAGGCGGCGCCCCGGCTTTAGGCGGCGCCTATAAAAGCCCGATGCGATGCCAGTGAGGAACGCGAGCGTGAGGGCATGCCACGCTGACACCACACGACGCTACAACTTCGATAGTCAGTCACGTAAGTTTTCTTTTCATTTTTAGTTTTAAATAAGATATAAGCATTGGAAATTATTAAATAAAAATGTAATAAGCGTTTTCGTGTTTTGATATAACTTTTAAATTAATAAAATTGATTGAAAATTCAATTTTTATATTTAATTTAAACGGTGATTGTTACTCGTGTAAGTTTTACCTGTTTTCAATTTAAGCCAGTACTTAATATTTTTATTAAAAAAAAGTACCTGGTAACTATGATTTATTATTGGCGTTATTTCGATATATAAACTTTTTAATCTTTTTTTGTTTTTATTTAACTTTAAAATTAATAAATTGGATTCTTACTTTAAAAGTTGCAAAGATTTTTGATAATTTGTTGTTTTATACATGAACATTATACCTGAGCCATAATAATACATAATACATAATTTTTAAATTACTGTAAACTTCAATTTTTAGTTACTTACGCAAGTTTTCTATTATTTTTAAATACTAGAAGCTTTGGAAATAATTAAATAAATATATATTAAAGTGTTCGTGATTTGGAAATAGTCTTGAAATTTAAATAATTGATTGAAAATTTAAATATTAAATTGAAAAGGTAAAAAAATATTGTTATTTGTTAAACTTTGATTGTTACTCACGTAAGTTGTTCCTATTTTTAGTTTTAATATGGTACTTAATATACCTATATTTAGAAAAATAAGATTTTAAAATCAATTAATAAATACAAATATATTGCGCTTTTTATGTTTTGAAATGACTATGAAATTTAGAAATTGAATGAAATTTGGAGTTTTAATATAAAAGTTGCAAGGAATTTCGATAATATGTTATATTTTTTTAATATGTTATATATATTTTTATATGGTATTAAAAAAACATTTTTACATAACTATACCCCATACCACTTCACTGTTTAGTCTAGACTCATCAAGCTTTCTATAAATTTTAAGTTTTATTTACTGAAAACAACTTTGGAAATTAAAAAATATATATTAAAAGATTTTCCTCTTTTTATTTAAATTAATAAATCGGATGTTAGTTTTGATTTTCAGTTTAAAAATTGTTAAGATTTTTGGTAATTTGTAACATACACTTAATAATATAATGTAATACATTATATTATGTTTTAATTACTGCAAGCTCTACAACATTAATGTTTACATAGCGTTAAATTATTAATTTGACTTAAACTTACAATAGTTTATTACTTTTGCTTTTTACTAAACTTATAATTATTACATAAAAAGCTTAAATATTTTATATAAAACTTAAATTAATGTATATTCTTTTAATTTGTAACTAATTCTTAATTTCGCGAAGTGGAGAGCTGAGTGCCTTAATACTAGGCTCCCTCTGCCTATTCTGCTACATACGGAGATTCTTAATTAAAAACATTCATAACAAATATTTATACGTAAATAATACTACTAATAATCTTGTTAAAAGTTACAATTTTGAATGAATTAAATATTCAGATTTTCGTTAAAAATTGAAAATGAAAGCAGTGAAAAATGTAAATATAAGTCATCAACTTAACTAACTTAATAAAAATTATAAAAAGGATTTAATAGAATGTATTACGTATATCAAAATATTTTTTGTAATATTATATAATATTATGTATTAAATACCTTTGTTTTTGTTGAAAAGGGTTAGTATTTTTTTGTATGTATATTATATTCTATTTTAATTTTTTTTTTCTTATAGGAAACTGATTTACGAAATAGATTTTTTTAACGTCACACTGTATTCCGTACATATTAGGGTAGACACAAGCCGTTTTCGTTCTCCACTTTTCACGACTCTTCACCACTCTCCACTTTCAAGTGTCAAAAACGTAAATATTACGTGATAAACGGAAATGATTAAAGTCGCATTTTATCACTTATTCAAAGAGTAATATTCAACCATAATAATCCTACTACATAATAGAATATTTACTAATGGTTTTTAATGAAAATGTATGAAAGTGAACAATTATTTCACGAGAAATACAAAAAGATTTTCCTTTCAGAAAAATCACCCGTTGTTTCTTATTTTATATCAACGTAAATGAATTACGAACTAAAGATAACTTTCGTCATACTGCCCATACTGAACTTTATATAATGATTGAAGATGAGAGAAATGGATTTCTTCAATCAGATAAATAATTATTAAAGAAATTTTTGAATATTATCAATCAATTTACGTAAAAAAATATATGAAAATAGTTTTAAAAGGGCACCCGTTGAGCTTTTACTCGAATCAATGGTACATCAAAAATATCTTTAAATACAAAAAAAAAGGTAATATTTTTTTAAACAAACTTTAACGGAAAGGTTAAAAAATAGTTATTCTTTAAGAAAAGTACCCGTTGAATTTCTCACCTTTTACTCCTATCAACGGAAACTGCCTTATGAACTAGGAATAGCTTCCGTCGCACTGACAATACTGACCTTTCCTTTTCAACATAAAATGTTATTTGATAATGAAGCGCACTTTAAAGGTCTTGAATAAATATTATTTTGAATAAATTTCAATATATTTTACGTCAAAATATGTAACAGACGGTACAACGGAATGTTATTTAAAAGGAATGATTAATAGATAAGGTAGCGTTATTGTGTACAGAACAAAAAGTAAACAATATTTGCAAAGCGATTTTATCTTCTATTTACGAAATCAACGTATTTTTGGATAGGTACTATGTATTTAAATTTCAACAGTTTTAAGAAAATCAATATATTTAAGGCCATCGTGGCGCATCGGCACAAGCGTGTGACTTTAAACTTGACGGTCGTGGGTACGATTCTCGGGAGAGTGAAATACTTAATATTTTGATGCAATATCTTAGGGCAATACCTTGAGAATTCAGAAGAAAATGGGGTACGGTCGTATCTTAATGAGAAAGGAGTGTCTTAACATTAGGATCCCAGTTTCCCTCTGTATATCCTGCTGTTATTATAACACAACTGTGTGGAAAAGAGCGTGAAGCTTTAGAAAAATTATATTAATTTATAATGTCGCATTAAGTGCTATTCAACACGCAGAGTCTTGAGGCATACCAGATTGACGAAATGAAAATGATTTGTTCCCTCTAGTGGGATTAGAAATCCACAACCGTCACGTTTACAGTCAAATGCCAGGGTAAGCGGAAATTATATCTAACATAGTTTTTATATACTATGATGTATGTCGAAATGCAAGAAGAATACAAGAAGCTAACTCAATTATAAGTATCAAGTATTTTTCCAAATATAAAAGGAAATATAAACAATTATTATAACAATTAATATAAAAAGGCGGCCTTATGGCAAAAGTTGCCGTCTCTTCCAGACTACCTGTAGGGCGAAATAAAGCGATTATACAATCGCGAATTTGATAAACGAATATTATAAAGTTGAAGAATTTATTTGTATACTATAAGAGACGCACTAGTCATTTCTTAATTGACAATTTTTAAAAAAAATGAGTGATAAAACAACTTTTTAACTTACCCAATACGCTAATAATATAATATTTATAATATGTTTGCAGATGAGAATTTTTTTTACAACTTATCAATATTTTAAAGAACAAAACGACCGTATTTAAACTGAAAGCTTCTAAAGAAGCTTCCCAATTAGCCAACAGAGTACAACATTATCCGACTTCAGTGATGATTTAGAAGGAGTGACTGGGCCAAATTTTTTGTAAAAAAGTATCAAAACATCGGCCCAATTGTATCAAGACACCATTGAGAAGATAGTTAAGCCCCGCAAATACACCATGTTCAGTAATAATGATCATTTCATCAAGACTTGACGGCGGGTCATAAAACTCAGTCCACCCAAACTTGGTTAGACACGAACGTACTGGACTTCATCAGAATTGAAGACTGGCTGTCATCTAGTCCTGATCTCAATCCACTGAATTATGATTTATGGTCAATTTTAGAGAGTGAGAATCGCTCTAAGCGTCATGATAACTTGGAGTCCCTAAAACAATCCATATGATTGGCCACTGCCAATTCTTCACTAAAAATTTTCCCATAGAAAGAGTGCGTGCTGGTATTGATAACTGGCCTCAATGTTTAAAGGACTAACAATAATAATGATAATATAGGGCAATTCTCTTATTTAAATTATTTGCATTTTTCCATATCAAAGGAAATACGGACAACAGAATGTCTTGACACTAAGATGTATCTACTACATGCATTGAGCTGAAATTAAAAGATAATAATAATATAATTTTGTTGTCATCTATTTATAATTTACCTATTGTTTTTCTAATGAGGATATCGTGGTGAAAAGGTACAGCGAGTGACAGTAAATACGGCAAGTGTGGGTTCAATTCCCGTACAGAGCAATTAATTATTTTAATTTTCCCATTCCAGCAAGGCTGTTCTGGGGAAGTTGAGCACTTAACATATAATGTTCAAGAGAAAAAAACGGAAAGCGGATAAACGACTGTCTTGATACTATGCTTCCTGTTCCTTTATGTCTCGATACCTTGCCTGACCTGGTCTGGCCTGACCTGATATACCTATGCGGGATACCTCTATAGCTTTAGATTATAAATTAGATAACACACTTCAAGTAACACAAGATCTCGATTATCTACTTCAGAACAAAGTTTCACGCAAAGAGAACGCGTCGTGTGTTTAAAATATTTGACTTTTAAATGAACATCTCCTTAATTACTTTGATAATTACAATTCGTACATACGTATGTACGTATCTACTAAATACATATGACAATAAAAAACTTTTTTTTGAGTTTTAGTGATTTTACAGGTTTTTGTAATGTAAAAAATATACGTGTACTTTAGTGTATTGCAAGCGTGACGTTTTTCGTGATGATCTCCTTGCGGGAGCTATATTGAAATTATTTTAGTTACTCCATTCTGATAAAAGAGACCTCAGTGTTGAGTGCCACCTTTCAACAGATAATGTCTCGATTTCGGATTAGACGTGGAGAAAGTTATTTGCCTACGTTGCTCTTTGGAAAAAACGTGTAAAAACAACAGTCAACATTGTAATAAAATTGTATGGTTTGTCAAATAGCTCTCATGTCCTGCATCACAACTTCGCTTTATTTGGAGAACGAGGAAAATAAAAAATATTAATATTTAATTTCCTCGAACGGAAATCGAACCCACAACCTGTCGCGTTTACGGTCGCACGCTAGTGCCGACTGGCCTCAAGATATATTCTAAATATTCCACGAAACCGAGAGAAGATAGACGCGAGCAAAACCTAGTTCAATACATTTCAACGAATACATGAGTATTTTAATTGAGTTGGCAGCAAAGTTTTCTATTGTACATATCTCTTAATGAGCACCATTTAAAACAAAATGCTTCATATAATACTGTATTAAATTATATATGTAAAATATAGCAGTATGTTCCGTGTAGAGAATTTGAAATTTCGTTACGATTTAAATGCTTTGTCTTCGTTTCGTATTTTGTGAAAGTTGTGTGTATGACATTTTGGCATTGTTCTGTTTTATGATATATTAGAAAGTTATTTGGATGTTCTCTCAGGCAATAAAAGATTTTTTTTTAGTTTCAAGCTGTATCCTGTACACAGCAGGGTAGGCAAATGGAACCTAGGGATTTACTGTTAAGGCACTCCGTTCCCATTAAGACTCTTCCGTTCCCCACTTTTAGTGATTAGAGCGGAGGGAAATGAACATATTAAATATTTCATTCCCCCAAATGGGACTCGGTACCATGACAGCGCCACAAGCGTGTGTCGCTGCGCCACGACGGCCCTTATAAAAGAAATATTTTAATTAATATAATAGTAACGGACAAAGAGTGGCGAATCGTTCGTTCTGGTGCCTTTGCGTGCTTACCTAGATAGATAACTTAACATTTTTATATTAAATACAACGACTGGCAAAAGTAAGCAAAGTCAGATGAAATAAAATCAAACTTAATAAAGTGTATAAAAGTATGAATAACCATACTAAAATTACCAAACATTTTTGATTAAATACACCTAAATGATAATAATAATATATAATATTAAAAAAGGAACGGGGGGAAAACGCGAGTTGGCCACTAGTGCGTATATGTATTTTATATTATTCATATTTCACAAAAGATTTTCAATTTTTAAACGCTCGAGGACATTGGATATGAAAATTTAATTTGTTAATTTCTGTCAAAGAAGTCTCATTGTAACTTTCACGTGACACGCTCTTTAATTGCTTTCGCTTTATTTTAGTTCAAAACGAAGTATATTTATATGAATGGATTAAATATTTACTCATATTAGTTGAACGGCGAGAAAGTGTATACTGTAGAGTCTTGTAGTGGCGCAGGGGCATAAGCGTCTGACAGAGAAAACGCGACAGGTTGTGGGTTCAAATGCCTGCTGAAAGTGGGTAACGGAAGTGTCTTAATAAGAACGCCTCTGTAGTGTCTTGACACTAGGTTCACATGTTCACTCTATCTACCCTGCTATGTGTACACATAACATAGATACAGCGTAAAGCTAAAAAAAGTGTTCATGTAGTTTCAATATGCAAATAGTTGAAAGATGGTTGAGGGTCGTGCTCAGAAGAATTTAAAACATTTCACTTTTTTAATTTACCATAGACACTTTGTGCTATAATTTCTCTTAATCATAAAAAGAATATTAATTTAAAATTATGTTTTAATAAATATTTTCTAGGCAAATATTTGTCGTTAACAGTGTTAACGCTTAACATAATGTTAAGTCTATTTGCTTAAAGTCAAACTTAAGCCAATATATTTTGGAACTTAGTGTTAAAAAACTTGGTTATCTTCATCATGCCCAACTCACAAAAGATTATATGTTGAATAGATTAATTTCATGACTTCGACGATGAATTTATCTTGTGACTAGAGCCAGAAAATAAAAAAAATAATAATTCCCCCTTGTGAGAATCGAACCCACGACGGCCTTGAACTAAGCTTATATACAAACATGAAAACAATAAAAAACTCATAATGAATCTAGAATTCGAAAAACTTACGGCCATAAAATATCCTCCTGGTAGCCTCACCACTTCTGAAAATTCAACATAGTGTACTTGGTTATGTCAATATGCGATACGAACTGTTCAATTAGAACTAATGAAAATTGTATTACTAATTCGAAGAACTTTGCTAAAAGGGCGCGTAATTTTCATGGGTCCTGCTGGGAACGATGGTAGGGGCTTTAAGTCTTATGCGGAAGAATATATATAGTTAAGTAAAAGCGATAGTTGTGGGTTCGATTTCCGCTCAGGGAGTGAATTATTTCTATATCCTTGTTCTAGTAACACAAATAAGCGAGCGTTGAGTTTCACCCCTTAATACGCAATGTATCAAAAATTGGGCGGTGCATGAAGAACTAAGTCTTAACATTAGGTTCCCACTATCTTTCCTACCGTGAAGCTAAAAAACATTTTGGAAGTTTACAAAAACACTAAGAAACGCATAAACATTTACACGTAGAGGGACTAAAAACTGCGCCTCACTGTTCGCTGTTCAAACGCTGTAGCCTATATGCCTATAGATCGTTATCGAGCTACGTCGAAATTCTTAAACGCCACTTTAATTTTATTTGCCAACTATATTTTTTTTGTAAATTTACTAAAAAGGCCGTTCGGACACGTGGTGCAGGGGCTATGTGCGGGTTATAGCGTGAAGCTAGAAAAAAAGGCGAAACTATTAGATTTGTTTGGCCGGTCGTGGCACAGCGGCACGAGGTGTGACTGCAAAACCGACTGGTTGTGGGTTCGATCCCCACTCGAGGAGATGAAATATTTACTTAAATTTATATTTCCATTTCTTCGCTCTGGTGTCGAGGTTAAGCGCGGGGTTGAGTTCTGCCACTCAACACGCAATGCCTCCAGAATTCGGCAGAAAGTGGGGAACGGAGTGTCTTAACACTAGGTTCCCTCTGCCTACCCTGCTGTGTGCGGGATACAGCGTG
>JAATLQ010032974.1:0-18013 GCA_013421005.1 Heliconius erato x Heliconius himera | reverse complement strand
CACGAGGTGTGACTGCAAAACCGACTGGTTGTGGGTTCGATCCCCACTCGAGGAGATGAAATATTTACTTAAATTTATATTTCCATTTCTTCGCTCTGGTGTCGAGGTTAAGCGCGGGGTTGAGTTCTGCCACTCAACACGCAATGCCTCCAGAATTCGGCAGAAAGTGGGGAACGGAGTGTCTTAACACTAGGTTCCCTCTGCCTACCCTGCTGTGTGCGGGATACAGCGTGAAGCTAGTTTTTTAGATTTGTCTCTAGCTTTTCTTCTATTTACTTTGAAAAAACGAAAAATCAAACGGAGACCTAATGGATTTTTTTTAATCTAATACAACTTATAACACTCTACATTTATACAAACCACACAGACTGCCACTGATCGTATAGATATTTAATTAATTTAAATGCATTTACTTATTGTTGGTCAAGTTTAACTAGAGCATCCGTGTTAAGTCATCCGTTTACATAAACTACTATGAATATAAATGAAATGAAAATAATATTAGTTTTGTAGAGCATATTGCATTTAAATAATGAAAAATGTTTTATTTTACGATTCACAATTGAATGTACTAATTTCTGTTTAAACTGAAGTATGTTGTTAAGTGGGAATTTAATTTGTGGGCGTCGGGGCCCAGCGACTCAGTGACTTACTGCAAGCGCGGCGGTTATAGGTTTGATTAGGAAACATTATAAGTCATAAGTAAATAGTTTAGTGGATTAATTTTATACTTTACCATTATAACTTAAACTTATTAATTTGGGGGTAAACATTTTAATTCCATAAGAAAATTTAAATTTAGGCAACTTAGCAATTGGCAATGCAATGGCAATTCATCCAGAATTAGATTCGTAAAAAAACTAATTTGAACAAAATTGAGGCTGAAAACGGCGATTTTGACCGCAGTGGGATTTGCACCCGCGTCTCTACGAAACTGTCCGAGAGCTTTGACCATCATCCATACGTTTTCATCAAGCTACGTAGAAGTTCGCGTCGCCTTTTCTACTTAGTTACATAATAACAAGTCGACTTAATAAAAGCGTGTTAAATATTGATTATTAAATATTCCATAGTCTATACTAATATAATAAAGCGAAAGAGTTTGTTTGTTAGTTTGTTTAAACGCTAAGATCTCTGGGTCTACTGGTCCGATTTACTTTCTCTTTGTTTTATATAAAAGCTGCATTCTTCCGATATAAAATTACGGTGCAAGTCTTAGTTAGCCGTAAATAACGAAATAACAATGATAAGGAACGCCATAAAATTGCTTTAAAATAGCTTTAAGCGCGTGCGCTGCACATATAACTTATTATATGTCAGTACGTTGTATGACAAATATATTCAATTTTATTAGATCTAAAATAAACTCCGCGACGCCACATATCTATCTCTTATAAATAAGTGACAATAAGGCATTTTGTGACAAAAAATATTTGAAAATTGTAAGGTGATATTTCATCGATTTTTATTTCACATGGATATTGAAACTTATGGCCGAAAGTTATTTTCTTTGATCAAGGACTTTTTATGTAGATAAACTTCGGGTTTTATAGCATGTCAGTTAGACGTATACTTTTCACGATTTAAAAAAAATATAATATAATTTAATGTTCAATTTCTTTCACAAACAGCAAGACTAGGTTCGACTCGGACAGGGGGCGCTTTTGCCGCCGATGACATGAAGCAGCCACATAGCGCTGGCACTTTCTCAAAATTATGAAAACAAGTTGTTTATGATTGATCAATTTGTTAGAAAATGCAGCATAATAAAAGTGTTATAGGTATGCGGGCGAAGCCGCGAGTGGGCCGCTAGTATATCATATGTTTATTATGTATATTAAATAAATATTATACACCTAATGTTAGATATACACTTAATGTTAGACAGAAATGCCATTATCTTTGATACCGCTACTCAAAACATTATATATTTTTTAAAAGGCTTTCATTGAATAAGCAGCAACATTCTCTTTGGAAGTTAAATATTTAGGAGTTCTTCAATCTTCTCCATATGAATATAAAAATTATTACAAGATGTAAAGTACATTTTTGCATAAACATAAGTATAATAAGATTATCTTAAAAGCTTAGTAGCTAAAGCTAAAGGCATTCTAAAACGGTAACCCAGAAACCTTATCGTTACATTAATTTTGAGTGGATTGTTTAAGTATATTGGTATTTCATTGATGATTATAAATAGTTATGAAGCACTTGTTATAAGTGAGACTGGAGCGGATATAATTGTAAGCATATTTATAAAGCGTCGTTGAGCAATGGGACAGCGTCTGATTGTTAATGTGATGGAAGTGGATTTGATAATGATTATATGATAGTGATAATAATTCATTATTTATTTATTATTTCGTTTCTCTGTTCCGGTAGACAAATAGTGGCGTTAAGTTTCGTCACTCAACAAACAATGTCCTGCAAATTGGACCGAACGAAAAGCACAAAGTATCGTATCTTTAAGCTCCAGAAAGCCTAAACACTCCATTTTGCATTTTCCGTTCAGTTGAACTTAAGATATTTTTTTATTCATATTTTAAAGTTGGATTATACATGCTCAAATGTCTCTAGTTTAGACGGATAAATAATGAAAAACTGAGTATTTTTACCTATCTGGCAATCCGGGATGAAGAGTTAAACTAAAAAGAACAACTACATAACAATTTTTTACATATACTAGAAACTAACGCTGCATTGCTCTCTTAAACTTTTTTTTATATATTCTTCAAACTATATATAATACTTTGTCTATAACAAGGGATTATATATATATATATATATATATATATATATATATATATATATATTTAATAAAGATATTTTTAAAACCTTTAAAAACATATATACGTGATAACATCAACATTTTTTAAGTATTATTAGAAAGAAAAATTTAGAAAACGTATAAAAATTTGAACGTAGCAGGACTCGAATCCGCGCCTCCTGGCGCCGAGTCCCGTAGTCCGCGCCTTCTCAATAAGTATTAAAGTTACGTTCACATTTATAATATTAATATGATAATAAAAGAAAAATATTGATTTTATTAAATATTGAAAAAAAAACTTATTTATAAAAATGTTAAAACGTTAATTAGAATTAGAACAAAAGGCGATTGAAAATATCTTGATTTAATGAACAATGAAAAGGCTTTATTAGGTTAATGTCAATAGATAGCCAGTGGGAGATACCTATAATGAACTGAAATATAATAAAAAATATTTATTTAATTTTTAGTGCAAAAAATGTTTTCGAAAAATGACATTAAAAAAAGACAATAGGGATATAAGACGCCGAATTTTCCAGACATTGCGTGTTGAGAAGCGGAATTCAACGCCGCGATTTATATTGTTACCAAAATTATTTCATTTATTTATTTACAGAACGAATTTACTTCATTTATTCCTCTGAGTGAGAATTGAACTTACGACATGCAGTTAGTAACGCGACAACATGATAACCTCAGTGGAATCTATATTAGCTTCAAGATGTATCCCATAAAAAATAATGTTGGGTGGAAGGAACCTGTCATCGACCTCTTCATTATGAAGAGGAGTGCCGGAGCCGGAGTGTTTCCTCTAGTGGGAACCGAACCCTCAACCTGTCGCATTTATAGTTCACACAGCACAAGTACAGCGGACGCTCGTGCCCCTATACCACGACTGGCCTCATCTAACCTTAAAAATAATATAGGCGCAACATGTTAAAACATATTCACCACACAACGGCCCTCTCGTAAACTAACAGACAGCTCTCTTACATATTACCCAGCATGGTCTACTACTACAGCTTTCAAATGAAAGCCACGCTTCATTTTGCAAAGCTTTATAAAGATATCAAACAATGAATAGTCGACAAAAGAATTTTAATTACAATTTCACTGATAATAATGAGAAGATATTGTAGGTATTGTAGTACTTTGTAGTATCGCGTCGGTGTGGTTTGTGATTGATTGGTATTAGTGGGTTCGTGGGGGGGGAGGGGGTTGTGAGTTTGGAATATTGGATTTTTTTTTGTTTGAAATTCTGTGCTGTATCCCGCATAGAGCAGGGTAAGCAAAGGGGAACATAGTGTCAAGACGCTCCTTATTTTTCGCTCAATTATCGAGATATTGCGCGGTAGGAAGTTAATGAACGCAGTGTTTTGTTTTGTCACCAGAGCGATATAATGAAAATAATTTTATCCCGCACACAGCAGGGTAGACAGAGGGAACCTAGTGTTAAGACACTCCGTTCCTCACTTTCTGCCGAATTCTGGAGGCATTGCGTGTTGAGTGGCAGAACTCAACGCCGCGCTTTGCCTCAACACCAGAGGGAATAAATGGAAATATAAATTTAAGTAAAAAATTCATCTCCCCGAGTGGGGATCGAACCCACAACCAGTCGGTTTTACAGTCACACTTTGTGCCGCGGCGCCACGACTAAATTGATGTGCAATAATAACTTAACTATAAGCACAAAGCTTAGCTTCAAGAACTACAAACATTTTCCAATTAAATATTTAATGTTGTTATTACTAACATAGAATTCGTTAATTAAATTCTGATAAACAAATATATAAACATTTGGATTACAAAACTTATGAATAGATCCATCCAGTTATTAAAACAAGAAACTTACATTTATATTACGTGGCACAAACAAGCGTTTTTTTGTGATCGTGATGATTGTGGGTTCGATTCCCGCTTGGGAAAGGGAATTTTAGTTCATTTCCCCTCACTGATAAGGCAATGGGTGGCGTTGAGTTCTGCCAATCAGCACGTAAAGTCTCGAATTGTATGTATAATATTTAAGGTAGAGGAAAATGAAGCTTCTTGACATTAATCTCGCTCTCCTTACCACGTAAACTGCAGGATAAAGCTTGAAGAATACTTTTTTTTAGCTTTCGCTATATAGTGCACATTACACAATTGCTCAGGGTAGGAAAAGGAAACCTAATATTAAGACACTTCCTTCCTCGGTTATCGCTGAATTGTTGAGGCATTGTGTGTTGAGTGGTGGAACTCAATGTCTTGCTTTGCCTTGTTAATGAAAATATTAATAAATATTAATTCATTCCCCCGAGTGGAGATTGGACCCACAAATGTCGCGTTTACAGTCACACGCTCGTGCCACTGCGCCACGACGGCTCCTCCTTTGTTTGTTTACATAAACAAACAGAATTACTGTTTCCCAAATTTTTCCCCCATTTTATTAAAACAATAAACAATATACACAAATTATAGCAAAACATAAGCTCTTATATCAAAACTTTCAAACCGCTTACTAAAATGCTAATAGAGTCATTAAGAGACGCAAAAACTATATATATTATTGCTCTCATTTGTAATATCCCTTGCCTTTTAAACTTTTGATATCGTATTTAGCTTATCTATCTTGAGGCTGTCATGACACGGTCGAACGATAGCGGGTTCGATTTCACTCAAAAGGATAATATTATATTTTATTTATTTTTATTTTCCCACTCTGGTTTAATGTGCATTGTCTTGAAAAATGTCTTAACAGTTTTCCTTTGCTCACGCTAGTATATGCGGGATATAATATTTTTTGAATAATTATGTGAATGAGAATTAAAAGTTGATTTGTAGTATGAATGATATAATCAGAAATATCTCATATCCAGAACCAAAAAACATCGGACAAACGCGAGTAGGGCTTGCCCACCGATGGTTCCGTACAAAAATTGAAAGTCTCAAGCCTTTTCTGTAATTCAAACTTAGCTTAGTCAGAGCCCTTTCATCTGATACCTCACTTGAACTCACGGCCTTAATACCAAATGTTTCTCCCATTTTAAGGCTATTATTTTTAGGATTTAACCAAAAATTTATAGTTTTAAGATTTTTCTGAATTAGTATTACCTGTAGATGCTAACTGCTAATTTTCATAATTCTAGTTCAACCGTAAGTATCCTATTAATTTAATTTTTTTGATAAAGCTGAAATATGCGTTTTTGCGCTATAAACAGCCATACCTTTCTTTTGAGTAAATGTTGAAATACAAATTTTTCAGGAAAACATGGGGCCGTAGATCTGAATGATCTGAGTGAATTGCAACTTGATATCACCAAGAGTTCGTGAGATAAGTACTCTTGACAGACAGACAGACGGACAACAAAATGATCTTATAAGGGTTTCTTTTTTCCTTAAAAGGTACGGAACCCTAAAAATCGCTTAAAATTCATACTAAAACAATGTTATTTTAAAAACCGTAGAATAATAGTGCAAATTTTGTGTTTCTACAAAAGCTTGCTTACTAAACGTTTTGAAACAATGAATATGGATATTTAGATTTTTTGTGAGCTCACATTACTTTGTTGTGCTTTTTTTAAAATAAAGGTTAAAAATTTTATTTTGCAGCGTTTATCGGCAAATAAATACTGTAGAGTAGCGCAGCTAAAAAAGTTCATCTATCACTGTCGGAATGGTAGTAACTTCATTTCCCAGCCGAAGGATTGAATGTTTATTAATTTTATTTCTTTTTCTTGGTGATAATATTAAATGTTAAATATCTTCAAGTGGAAATCGAAACCACAACTGTCGCGTTTACAGTCACACGCTTGTGCCTCTACGCCACGATGGCATCACGGAAAGAATATATATACCAACATTTTAAGTTATTTATCAAACTCATTACTTCAACAAAGCCAAGAATGTCAGGAATACAGACAGACCACTGAGCTATACTAAACTACTTGTTGGTAACAATAAATCACCACACGTACCTAGTACGGGTAAATAATATTCGTTCATTATTTCAGCTTGTTCAGTAACTACTGCCGTAGTTACGCTTGAACTTTGAAATACCGTAGTTACCATTATGTTGTATTGTAGTAATGAGGTAATAGTTATTTCTATGGGTTACTCAATTCTGTGTGTAGTTTGTATTTGATTGTAATAATAGTGGTTGTGCCCACACATAGCCAGGAGAGGGAACCTGGGAACCTAGCGTGTAGATGCTACTTCTGTTCCCTACTTTCTACCAAATTCTTGAGGCTTAATGGCTCAATTATGCCACGATAAAATCATATAATATAAATGTTTGATATAGATCACTGAATAGTGATGTTAACTGTTAACAATGTTATTTTTTTTAGCCTTACTCTGTATCCCGCACACAATAAATAGCACTTCAATATAAATAAATCAAGCGGGCGAAGCCGCGTGGGTATGCCAGTACTATTTAGTACTGGCATACCCACGCGGCTTCGCCCGTGTGTTCTGTTATTTTTTATCGTCTTTATACGATTTTATTTTTACTTTTTTTGCAACATTGTACATTAAATAAAATCATATTTTATTTAAAAAAAAAGTTTTTCTTTTGTTTTAAGTAAATATTCTTCAACATTATAGTATTTTTAACATAAACTTCTGTTGAGTGCAATCGAACTCACGACCGTCGTGCTTAAGTCTTTACAATTTCTTTTTAAATATTGAGATAGAAAAATATATCGAAAATTTGTTAATCTTTCTCTACATAGAAAATAACTTTTCGTTTCCCAAGATAACACAACCAAGTTGCAAATTGACGTGTATGAAAATGTATTGCTTAAAAGGTTATATTTTGACCTTATGTTTATGTTTGACCTAACAAATAAATAATGAGGCCGAAGTGGCGCAACGCCTCGATTGTAGGTTCAATCCCTCCTTCACCTCTGGTAACATGACAAAGTACGGAGATGAGTTACGCCACTCAACACAGAATGTCTCGAAAATTAAGTGGTTTGTAAGGGACGGACTATCTTATCATTAGTTTTCCCTTGTTTAGCCTGATATGCGGGAAAAAGCGTGAAGCCATATTTTAATTACGCATTAATTGGGGGAATGATCAGATGACGCGCATTATCAAAAAAGTCATTATAAGGAATCCCTTTCAAGAAATACGTATGGTTTCTAAGGACTTCATTATAAAATAGTTACTGTATATATTGGGACCCTCCAAATGAAAATGATTTATCGGCTTATTAAAATTTTAATGCGGTTTTACCATATGAATAAAAATTAATGATGTATATAACAACAACTACTGCACCGATCCTAGATAGTAATGATAAAAGTTAGATAATTTAAAAAACGACAATGTAGCCCAAGGTATTAGTACTTACGTATTGGAAATTGCTACAAATGCGCAACGCGCGTTGCGCATTTCGTAAAGCCGTCGTGGCGCACGACAGCTGTGAGTTCTATTCTCATAACACGGAATGAATCATTTTTATTTCCTCATTCTGGCAATAAACAATAAGGAACATTAAGTTCCCTATGCTTACCCTGTTCTATGCTAGATTTAGTGTGAAGCGAACACAGCTCAGTTTATTAAATAAATAAGTAGTAACAGCGGGCAATGCCATAGAGTACTACAAAAATACCGATCCATATTTTGCTATTAGATATTTATTATTGCGGCTTGTTTCAAATAATTATAATACGTGTTTAGTTGTACATTTAACATTTGATTTCTAATGTCGGTAACAAGTTTTAATGATATAGTGGTAAAGAGTTTGTTTGGTTAATCGTGCTAATATCAGAAACTGTTCTCTCGAATTAAAAAGTTATTTTATGTTGGTTAGTCCATTTATCGAAGCTATATTATAATACTTTAATTGTTAATTGTTTCGATATAACCCACAATAGTGTTCCATAGAAAAACATTTTTTGTATGTTGATAAAGCGTAAAGCTAAAAATACTAGACTTTTCAAAGAACCTTCTATCCAGGTGCCAAATACGGCTGGTATTTTCCACACGCAGTAGACAGTGGTTTATCAATTAGCAGGCAGTCAGTAAAGCAAATAAATATGTATATAAATCACAAAAATATTTTAACATTGGTAAGCTCGCATGAAAATAATAATACGAGTATGTACTTATAGTTGTAGGATGCTAAAAGTATTTGTAGCGCCAGCTTGTTCCGCTGACTTCCGCTCGCATCGCTTCCGCTCCAACTTTGCCATTTCAATATTAATATTCAATTTTTATAGTATTTTCTCTTAATATAATGATATATTGATGCCCTCCACTTTTAAGCGCGACGGTTGTGAGTTAGATCCCCACTCGGGGGAATGAATATATATGAATTATTTCCATTTCTCTGCTCTGGTAGACCTTGTGTTGAGTTCCGCTAATCAATACTCAATACCCCGAAAATTCGGCGATGCGTCTTAACACTAGATTTCCTCTGCCTACTCAGCTATATGCGGGATACAGCGTGAAGCTAAAAAAATGTTTTATATTCTACGTAAACGAACACTGAGAGACACAGCTACTCACTATACGAGTAACAAGAGCACATGTAGTAGATAATACTAAATAAATAATACACCAAATTTTATTTATTTTTTTATCGTCTTTATAAGATATTTTTTGCAACATTTGACAAAAAAAGTATTTATATTCTGCTCTCAACTCTGAGAACGATTTTTTTCATTTATTAATTATATATCTATAGATGAAAACAGCATCTCACGGACTTAAGTTCCCTCTGTCTACCCTGCTGTAACAGAGAAGACGTGAAAGTTTTTTTATAAACTTGCTAACGTTATTGTAATGTTTATTCATTTTCGCTATTATAGGCGCAGTTGTCGTACTTCTGCGTACTTCTGTACAGTTGTACAAACTATAGTAGATTATTATTATTTATATTTATTTTTTTAGAAAACGTATGAAAATTTTAATGTAGCCGAATTTGAATCTTTGTTTTTTGACAACCGTCGAAGCGCTCTCACCACTGAGTCTATGTCCTTACCAAGCTACGTCCAAATTCTTATATGCTTGTTAATTCGTTAGGCTTAGCCTTCATCTTACTTACTTAACTTCACGCTTTATCCCTAGCGGGGTAGTCAGAGAGAACGGAGCGCCAAACGCTACGGCGACCTTCACTTTTTTCCAAATAATATTTATATAAAACTACTATTGAATACTTGACTGACTTTTATAATCAATATGCCCATTGTGAGAGATGAACGCATAAAATTACATATGAAATGAAGTTTTCCGCACGAATTTCAAAACATTATAAGACGCCTAAATAAATAAATCAGCTTCACGCTGTATCCTGTTTCCCACTTTCCCCCGAATTCTCGAGGCATTGCGTGTTGAGTGGCGGAACTCAACGGCGACTTTTTGACTTATTACCTGAGCGAGGAAATAAAATGATTAAATAAATAATTTATTCCCCGAGTAGGAATCGAAACCACAACCGTTTCACTTACAGTTACACGCTTGTGCCACTGCGCCATGGTGGCATCAACCTACATGTATGTAAGTATATTAAATATACATATAGGTATATTATATATAGTTTACACAAAACATAAAATACTTTTTTAGGTATCTCTCGCATGTAGAGTTGACAGAGAAAAAATAATAAGTCTTAAAAAATAAGTCATGAATGGCGAACTCAATAGCACTTTCGATCAGAGGGGGCAAATGAAAATACTTCATTCTCTTGAGCGCGATCGAACCCACAACCATCGTGTTCAAAGTCACTTACTCTTTTCTACACGTAATTGCTTTTTTGGTGTAATATCAAAAACGTCTTGATTTAATATAATTTAATTTCCAAACGTCCCGAAGGCAACTGTTTACGCCCACGAACCTTGGCCAACCAAAAGGTTTACTGTCACCGCAATACAATTAATTTTGCTCCATTCAATTTTTTTACTCAACTGAATTGAATTGTGTTTGAATCGTTCAAAATGTATTGTACCTCAGAGTTGTAGGCTTAAACTCGATATTTTCTCTAGTGAAGTCCACAATGGGAATGTAAATGATTGATCGATGGGGTTTATTTTATATGGAATTCGAAATAACAGTGGTTGTGGGTTCGATTTCTTAAGGTCTGTAGTCTATGTCTAAACTACTATTATAAAGCTGAAGTTTGTTTGGTTGATCGCCCTAATCTAGGGAAGTATTGATACGGTACGGTATAAGTTTACGCTAGATAAAGTTAATCGTTCCGATGTGACTCACTTAACTTCGGGCCATACACAGCCCTTATTTATTTCCATTTTGTTGGACATGATATGCATATACATATTTGTTAATATTGATTACATTCGGCCCAATGGCACAGAAGGACAGCGTTTGACTGACCGCGATAGTTGTGAGTTCGATTTCCACGCAGGGGAAATTATTATATTTAGTTTGTTTTCTTTTTCCGCTTTGATAGACGAAGCTAGACGAAGCAAAGTGGAATATCTCGATAATCCGGCAGACAACAGAGTGTTCTTGACACAGATAAGACAAACGTTAAAAAAGCAAAAGAAAACCCTTAGCGTCATAAATGAAAGCTATTACTATAGCAACCTTCGAAACCTAACACAATCAACTGAAATATAATTAAACTACAACTTTTCATATTATTTCAAACGTTTCACGGTAATTGACAGATGATTAATTGAAATAGCTTCGATCTAATGTATTGAAAGGAAACATTCGCTTCTAATGTAATCATAATAATGAACAATTACGATCTTAATTGGAAATTACGCGGCACAGTGGCAGTGTTAAAGCTGGCTCGGGGTAGGTGGTTTGATAAATTAATTTACAAACTGACAATACTGATATTTTTGTAAATAAAAAAAAATCCATATAGCAAGGTAGGCAGAGGGAACCTAGTGTGGAGACACGAATAAGGTATACCTACGCTGCCTAGTTTTATAGGAGATTTCGTATAAGGTGGATCACAATGCTTCGATACCGGACTAATCGGGCGGGAAAACGAAAATAATTAAAATATAATCATGGTGATTACAGCTAGAAGAGGTCCTACTTATTCATTAAGATCTCTGGAAAAGAGAAGTGCACAAGCGTATAATAAATAGTTTAAAAAAAAAATCTCACACAAAGTGCAAAAAGTGCTTTACACTGTGCTCGGAGCTTTAAATTATAAGAATCAAGCTCTAGTGGTTTACTAGTAACCTCTAAAGAGTTCCGCTATTTAGATCCTGGCTCAATTGTCAGACCAGCTCGTTGATATCATATTATCGTTTTGTCACCTAAGGTGCATATAACTGCCAAGTTTCATGATAATACAAATTCAGTTACTGTTATTTTATAGCATAGCTACAAGTGACCTAATAAAATCATGTTAAAAACATAAATTCAGTTATCCGTACATTTTTCTCACTTTACGAGGCCAGTCGTGGCGCAGCGGCACGAGGTGTGACTGTAAAACCGACTGGTCATGGGTTCGATCCCCACTCGATGAGATGCAATATATACTTAAATTTATATTTCCATTTCTTCGCTCTGGTGTCGAGGTTAAGCGCGGCGTTGAGTTCTGCCACTCAACACGCAATGCCTCCATATTCGGCAGAAAGTGGGGAACGGAGTGTCCTAACATTAGGTTCCCTCTGCCTACCCTGCTGTGTGCGGGATACTGCGTGAAGCTGATATAAATCTCCAAAAACAGTAATTTTGACAAAATTTCACAAACTTAAATAACTCTAAATACAAAAAAAAAAAACTAAAACTCAACGATTATAATTCATTCACTTACGTCGCAGCAGTAAATATCAATAAGACCTTATCTAAAGCGGCCACGGTAACTCTTAATACTGGATTTAACACGGTCCTTAAGAACCGACCAAAAAAGGCTTAAAAAATGTAGTTTACGTACATTTTATTTCTTTTGGGTAAAGGTTTTTTTTGTAGGTGAAATTTACTTCACACTTATGATAAATTAAATATACTTATATGGTAATAAAATTGGAATCAAACGAAAGTTGTACGTTTATATTTAAGAATATTTTTATATCTCTAGTCTGGTTCGAGAGAGTGGAAAAGTGTATAGGCACTATATTGTATATCATCGTGAGTTCGAAATCTAGGTGGAGCCTACATTGAAAAGAGAATCCTAATTTTGGGAAAGCACCACGTTGAGTTCTGACTTTCTAGGTTTTCTTTGTTTATTCCACAAAAACAGGTACGCTATTATAAAATATATACATACCAAATGTACATAAAACCACTTTTTAAATGAATTTATTAGGTGAACAAATTAAGTCTAATCAAATACATACCTTTTATCGTTTTCATATAACAAATAACAATATAACTACAATAAATAATAAATTATTTATTGTAGTTATATTCATTTATCGCAGACTGTTGTGTGCATAACTGAGTTGAGAGCACTCAGATCAAAAGTTCTCTATCATATATTAAATGTTTCAAAATTCAAATATTATATAGGTACCTATTAAATTTGTAACATCAAATATATCTAGATGAAAAGTCCTCAATATCGTTTTCATCACGAATTATTATTACATTTAAATTATTTGTTATCCAATTTTACACATTCAGAAAAAAAATACATAATTCATATCATTATAACACACATATAACAGAGAGAAAGAAGTGTTATGACATTCCGTTTCTCACTCTCCGCCAAATAATCGAGACGTTACATGACATGCGAAACTCAATGCCATGTTTTGTCTTCTTACCAGACCAGAGCTAAGAAAGAAATGAAAGTAAACCATCCCTTCAGTCGGAATTAAATCCACAACCAATGCTTTTTCAGTCAGACACTGTGCCAGGTCAGCCTTTAATACGTCATATTTTCTATACTCAAAAAAATCATCAAAAATTTTTTTCTTTACCCACCCTTATCATTACTTATTAATAATAAAAATGATACCGAAATGTTCCTATAAAAATCCATTTAAGAGTAAACATAATTATTTTATCACACACTTTAAAGGCCCGTAGCGTCGGCGCCAACCGATAAAGAGATCGTAAAATTGTATATAAACTAGACTTCATGTAGTAAACTTTTGTAATGATTGGATACTTAATAAATCATATAGCTACAAAAAAAGTTTAGTACCTAAATCGAAGAATCGCAGAGGGAGTGGGAGGCCTCAGTTGACCATCGAGAGCACAGTACCGATGATACCAGAGGAATTACGTACAAAATAAGGAACATAACACTGTAGCGTAGCGCTCCGTTCTCTTTGGTTACGTAAAAGCCTAATGTGAAACTTCACAAAAATTAACCATATAACAATTGACTGTTTTCGATAACTACTTTTATATCTATGCTAAATTTTATTTGCGTAATTTATTTGCGTTGGATAGTCCATTTGTCGAGAAAGGTTATAGGTTATATAACACCACGCTACGACCAATAGGAGTGAGTACTAGAACTTATAAACAAGCTTTTGCCAGGGCTAAGATCAAGCAAATCGATAAGGTTGGACTAACTAACGACTAGTTATCTGCATTGCCTTCCAATACACTCGTTTTCTGGTGGAAAGACACCACCCGTAATAACGGGTGGTGTCTTAAACATCCAGTCCAGTGCAGTGACATCAAAGCTCACTCCGTGACATTTGTTTCACTCATAAGGCTGTGCATAAGGCTTTTCTCTTTCGATGTCAACAATGCTAGTGGTCCAGGTGCAGTTATAGCGAGGGTGCTCAGGATGTATTCCCTGGAGCTCTGGTCCCATTGTATCGAGTACTCTAGTCTTCCAACACTGTTCCAGCTTCGTGGAAGTTCCCTGTTGCATGCTTTCCATAAGAAATGTAATCTCTCGTACCCATCAATTTAGAGACCAATAGCGATCACCTCTCTACTTTCTAAAACTATGCAGCTAATCATAAATTCCCAATTGCTCAGATACCTGAAGGAGCTTCTCAGCGATCTGGCTGAATATGACCTTTGTCATTATTGATCAACTGGTGATCTTCTATTTTTTCGTTTCGTGTCGTATATCTAAACTTAAAAACACCTTTAGCTTTTTAGAGCGGGGAAATGAATAAGAATCCGACACTTCCCATTCATGCGTATTCCGCAAGCTATTTATTTGATTCTGTTAGTTTTACATACAGAAACAAACTTAGCAGCGTAGTGGTAGGATAGAGAACGTAGCACCGTACGCGTGCTTTTCATTTGAGCGTTTTCGTATCGTCCATTATCATCAACCCATTCTTACTTGTCTTCCGCAGTATCCTTATGCCTTTAACGTGACTTTCCTTCAATATTATCGATACCGTATTTTTGAAGACCAAATTAAGTAACAAATTTCAAGGTAAATAATACCCATATTCTAAGTTATGTTATTTGGCAAACATTTCCGGTATAAAGTGGTCTTTGTAATTCAATACTCAAGTGACGCATGTATTTGTATACTATTGTAGTTGAGTAAATATTAGTTCAGTTATGTTGCTTAATGAGGTTAATTTGATTTGTGTTTGGTCAAACATAACGTTATGATAAATATATATATGTACATACAATAGTATTTATATGCTGTGTATTTGAGATATAGTAAACAATAACTTTAAGCGGGCGTAGCCGTCTTTGGGTTAGTAGGCTTCAATAAATATATTTCACAAGTTCACTTTAAATTCTTCTCTTTGCTGCCTTTGAATAAAACATTAAGCTTCTAAAGTAAAGCTCAACTAAAGTAATCCAGTGCTTAAATTATCAATAATCACACCGCAATAAAATATTATAAATTGTTATAGTTTTCTATTAAAATGAAGAGAAAGTGAAAGCTCAGGTACATTTAGATTGTATTAGGCAGGTAACTGTGTTGGTTAAGCAACGTTCACTCCGGTCAGAAATTGATTGGTGTGCATTTAATTTATTAATTTATGTATTTTATATACACCTACACCAGTGTGGTGTGAAATTGATGTCATACTTTATTAGCTTGCTATAAAAGATGGCAAAATGTTGAAAAAAGTGCAGGGATGGAGGCAAATTACAAAAAATTAAGGGATATTTTTGAAATTATTTTAAGCAAAACAGTATCAACAATCCTTACGTACAATCCTTACTCAATAAAGGGGATACTTTAGAGTCACCAACACTGTTTCAAAACACAAGAGAGTGAGTAGGAGTGTGTAAATGGTCGCGTCGTGCGCGGTAAGACCCGCGAGTGTCTGCGGGCGACGCAAATGTATGAAGCGAGTTATTAATTTGACGTATAGAGTATGCGAGATAATGATGTTCAGGTGTTAAAGTAGCATTCTTCATGATCAAATTTAAAAATAAATAAACCATTAGCATCGTTATATCGACGATACAAGATATTTTTATAAAATAGAAATATATAAAGCTCTTCAGTTACTTGCGGGTTCTACTGGACCTAGCAAGTTTTAATTTGGCAAGTAGGTAATCTAACAAAAAAAGGGGAAAAGACAGGATTTTTCATTTAATGTCTTAAAGTCCATGCAAGCAAAGTTGCAGGCGACGACTCGTCGACTTTATTTTGACCTACTTTTTGTCACATAAATTTTTAAATTGGATAAAATATTTCATATTTTCATCAGTATGAACAATATGTAAATACATGATTATTCAGAAAGATCAGTATGACAAGAAATAGCTTTAAGTTATTAAAATAATAAATGCTGTATCAATCAATCAAATACTATGAGGGCCATAAAGTAATGAGCCGAGCGACTAGTACACTTAACTATCGATTTATAATAATTGTTACAGGTATTTTGCTTATCTGAAAATATTCTTTTCCTTATTCGAGGTCGTTTTGGCCTCTGTCGGTAAACGGAATGTTCGTGGGTTCGTTTCCAACTTTAGGCACTAAAAACGTAGCATGAAAAAGGGCGGCGTTCAGTTCCACCACTTAACATGCAATCTCTCGATAATTGGGCGGTTAATAACTAAATGAGTCGATTCGACTAGCTTCCATCTACTTACCTTTTGGAAACCGGCGTTAAGTTATATTTTTTATTATTTATAACAAAAGTTTCAGAACATTTTCCTTTTCCAATTACTCCAACTCATACATAAGTGTCGCCAGTAAAAGATAATAAAGCTATAACCTTAATAGTTAACTTCTTGATTAAATATGCTAATGGAATGAGCTATCGGGCGGTCTCGTTATATGGAACATTGTATATAAATTGTTGTACTAGATTATGGTTGTGATGTCATAAAGAATTTTAATCTATTGAAAACATGTTTTAAGCTATCGATCCAAACGCGGCTTTGCCCGCTTAAGCTTATTATTGTGTTATAGCCAAAGTATACAAAATATTTACATAAATTGTAGACTATGTGTTGTTCTGGTGTATAAGCTTTACTATTTGAAAGTTCCATTTATATCCGTTCAGTAATTTTTGCATGAAATCGGAACAAACATCAGTCCTCACAAACTATTAAATTTATAATAGTACTTGCGACCCGTTAGCGGCTTTGCCCGCTTCAGCTATAAAATTATTAATTTAATTATTCAATTCAATACAATAAAACATTTATTATGTTGCGATTCTGTCGAATGATATACTTTATGTTGATATAACGTTTTTTATTTATAAATTGATTCAAATAAAACAAACGGTTAACTTGTTTCTGAGAATACATTTTGGCTATGGTAATTATTTGATACTAGCGGCCTGCGGTCCGCGGCTTTGCCCGCTTGAATTAGATGATTATTCATTTAAGAAATAGAGATATTACAAACAGCTTTAATTATTAATTTATTTATTTGGATAAGTATTCACTATATTCTTTGTAAAATAACTTATATTAGCTCCTGTACAGTTTTTAAATTAATCACATATTTTAAGTAAATATTTTCGGTCAAGTTCTATCCTATATCTAACCTTTAAGCGATCTTGTACAAAATACTCTTGACAGACGGACAAATAACAAAGTTATCTTAAAAGGATTTTGAGGTATTTTTGTACCCTAAAATACCCTTGGCACATACATATATGCAACATACAGGTGCAATAGTGCAATGCCGTTACGTGTCGCTTGTAAGTTATGAAATAATACTGCGGGATATTTTTATTAACAGAGAGATTTTTTTTTTAGTTTGCTCCCATAAGTTATTTTTTTATACGTTTTTTAAAAAAATATTAATAACATAAACGAACGAACGGACTGAAGAACCTATTCAAAACATTTCTTTGAATATTAAATCATTTTTTATCACTGTGTTAAATAATTACGAATTAAGCTAGACTGTAACGAAGGTAATTTTCGCCATCTATTGGACTTACAATTGAACTGTAACCATTCGAACATTGTTAGAA
>JAATLQ010032973.1:0-16089 GCA_013421005.1 Heliconius erato x Heliconius himera | reverse complement strand
TTCGTTAGTACCTATTTTTGTCAATAGATAGCGTTACTTGTGTCGATTTTTTATTATCTCAAATATTAACGTCTTGAAAACTTAAATACTTATATCTTTTGATAGAGTGAAGCAATTACAATGAAATAAACACTAAAACCTACCTTGATTTATTTGTAATTTTTATGTATAAAAATTGCTTAAATTTATTGTGTACTTTTTACGTGATGCGTGTTCACATAAACAGACAAACAGACAAAAATTCCAAAAATGTTGGAAATGGATTATGTTAATTATCCTTTAACACCCTGGCAATTTTTTTTTTAAATATTTACAATGTACAGAAACGTCTTTTCTACAGATTTATTATAAGTATATAGATATAGATGAGGTGAGACTGTAAATACTGTATAATTTATTAAAATGTATAAGCATGCAACTGTAAATGTGACAGGTCTGATAACAAGACAAATCATGGCGTGGAGATACGCCACTCAACACATCATTATCTAGAGTGTTGGGCGCAAGGGAGAGACCAGAGGGTTTCAGTTCCGACACTTAACACGCAATGTCCCGAAAAATCCAGCAGAAAGTATGCGTGAGCGGCGATGATCACATACCATCAGCTACCCATACGCTCATTTGCCCTGTCTTTTTCCATAAAAAAGGATCCTTAACTTATTTGATTTATTTACTTAAAAAACAAGTCTTTTCTAATGTCGAGCGAATCCCTAGAAAGTAACAACAATTATACTACAAAGAGAAATTAATATACACACGTATGTGACTGTACTTGCTGTTAAACAATCACAAATTACACAGTTCCTAGGAAACGACGATCACATAGTCATGCCAATTAGCGATGTTTGCGACTGAACTTGAAGCTTTTAATTTAAATGTATCGAGATTTCGTTTCAAAGGTCGTAATTAACACAGGCCAAATACAAGCCATTTATTATTTAAAGTCTTTCTTTACTTTTTTTAGGTATTATTTTAATGTTGGCCTTTTCTGTTGAAAATAAATTAACATTGTAGAGTGTTTTTATTCAATTAGTGTTTTCGTTAAAATTAAGATTGATTTTACTATAATATTAGTTAGAGGTTAATTTAGATATTGTAGACTTTTAAAGTATAATTAGTTTAGTGTTGGGCTAGTTAAGTAACCATTAAGAGCTAAAATAAATTACACGAGCCACTATGACTTTAATGGGTGTAAAATCACGTAAGCTTTTAAAAATAATATATTTTTTTATTTTTATCAGCTTCACGCCGTATCACGCACACAGCAAGCTAGATAGAGGGAACCTAGAGTTAAGATACTCCGTTCCCCACTTTCTGCCGAATTCTGGAGGCATTGCGTGTTGAGTGGCAAAACTCAACGCTGCGCTTTGCCTCGACACCAGCGCGAAGAAATAAAAATATAAATTTAAGTAAATTTTTCATCTCCTGGAGTGGGGATTGAACCCACAACCAGTCGATTTACAGTCACACCTCGTGCCCCTGCGCCACGACTGTCCTCAAAATAAATAATAATAAAATATAATATAATAATAATATAATTGTTAGTGTTAATATAATAGTTATTTGTTGATGAACTTAGTTTTAAATGTTAATTTGGACCTTGGTTAACAAATCTATGTAGTTATTTGTACACATCTTTGTAGAAAACTAAAAAAGAAGATTACTTAAACGGCTGACAATATAATATATTGCTATTAATGTGTTTTATTTTATTAATTATAAATCCTTACAAATGAGATAAAAAAAATATTTACGAATTTTGTTTCTTTATTAACTTTGTCCGCTATCTTTTTAAAATATTTTTTAAATCTATGTGCGCATATAAGGATTTATTATATCATAATAATTTAATATAGCTATAAATTAACACTTATAGCTATATTAAATTATTATGAGATCTTTAGGTACAATTATCACATCCTTAGATGAAATTATCAGACATTAATTTGTATTTTACAAATTTCGAGCACCTTTGCAATTTGAGAATTGTTTTTTTTTAATTTTTTTTCGGCTTGCAAAAACCACGTCTGCCTTGCTTAGAACTCCTCGGTGTCTCGTTAGGATTTAAAAGGTTTTAGGTAAAGGTTTTAGCCCTGACGATATGTGAGCGTGGGAATTTTTAAGAATCATCTAATTCCATTGTCAAAGTGTCCTTGCAGAGATTATTCAGATGTTCTTTTTCATCGTCGACACTATATATTCTCTTCATATTTTGTATATATACTTAGTAGGGTCGTCAGATGCTTATACAGCTTCCATATAAAGTCATCAGCGGAAACTTAAGGCTAAACTTAACATTAGGTTCCCTCTGCCTACCCTGTGTGCGGGATACAGCGTGAAGCTGATTTTGATTTTTTTCTTTTAAGTATTCTTTACATACTAAGGAAAAATTTTGAAATATAAAATTTTATATAGTGTATAAAGCTATTAATATAATTACCTTAAATAAAGGCGCGCGCCAGCGTGTCCAGCCAAGTTAATAAGATGAAAACGCGCAATATGTATTTTACAGGGATCGTTTCAAGCTAATTTTTAACTTTTTATAGCCCGTAAATCATTTAATCAATATGCATGAAATATGACACATTTATGAAGACCCTCTCTCTATCTCTATATTAAGTGTAAAATTTCAATAAATAAACCCAAACGGTTATTGATATATTCATGTTTAAAAAAGGGAAATTTTGTGACTGACTCACTCGTTCATCAAAAACCTTACTCACTTTTAAATAACCTAGAAACCTGATACTTAGTACTACGGCAAGAAAATTAATTTGCTCCCCCGATTGGGAGTTCTACCCACAATCAGTTTTTACAATCAGATTCTGTCTCACTAACGGCAACCATATAAACAATACGTTAAATTGTAAAAATCTAATCTCGCTTTTCTTTTACCAGTTTATATAGTGACAAATATAGCTTGAAACATCACTCTGGACATTTAACAAAAGTAGATGAATAAAATTCTACTATATGAATTTATCATATTACGTACAAAGTATACGCCACGCCGGATATGGACCTAATGTGGGGTATACAAGGTATTGTCTGCGAGCCATTGTTATATTTCAATACAAGAACCCGACAATATGCATTGTGAGCTTCAAACAGGATAGGATGAGGCAAATCTGGAAGAAAACAGATGTAAAATGTGCGAGAGTGCACGGTTCTGACTTGACGCGGCGGCGGCGTTATAAATATTTATTAAGCAAACAGAAGTGGAGTTGTGAAAAAATATAATATTATATATAAAGTGGAATTGTGAAAAAATACAATATTGGTACTGTAGATTATATGCGATATAAAAATAAAAACTGGTTAAGTGCGAGTCAGACTCACACACCGAGGTTTCTAATCCAACTTCAAGAAAAAATAACTGCGAATTTAAATTTGTAATATTTTTTTTCTATGAGATGTCTATTAATTTTCACTTTCTGGATTTTTTTCTTTATTTATATTGTAAGCTAATATTACATTTTATAGGTCCTTAGGAGGGACCATAAAGGTTTTAATTACGCGCGAATATAAAAAATATGAATGTCAAACAAAATGCATCAAAATCGATGCACGTGCTCGTATCTTTTGAATGATTTGATTTAAAGGCTTGTTTTTTTTGAGCTTCAAATCATCGATCATATATCTTAATATTTGTTATTAATTTCGGCTAGGTATCTTCACGCAATCTCGAGATAAATGGTCTCGACTGATTGATAGATGACTGCAAAGTGATGATGTCAAGATTTCATTTTTACTTTTTATGGTACGGATCACTAAAAATTATTCTAAATAATTGTTCTTCAATTTAGCACATTCAACCAATAAGATTATTTAGTTACAATATTAATATACATAGATCTTTATTTAAGTGTCTGTTTAGATTATATAATACAGAAAATCTATTCAGACTTACTAATGAAATAGCAGTCATGTTTTTTTAAACATAATCTTATCACATATTTTACAAAGTTTTATCAATTCCAACATGACATCGAAAATTCTTTATTGTTTTGAAATGAATGACTATAAATTTTCTGTAGCTATTACATCTTGCCAAATGTCGTAACTGCAGGTCCACAGGAAGTATGCTTTAGGTGTCGATAACGTGGCGAATTTTATGCAAAATGTAACAAAGTCAATGTATATATGTTCATATTTATTGATTACATTGATTTAGAAGTTTGATTTTTTCGTTCTTCAAAGGACCATACCTAAATATTTATTATTAATTTTAGCTTGACACCTCCACACGCTATCGAGATAGTCTTGACAGATAGACAGATGGTCAAGAAAGTTGAGGTGCGGAATTCTAAAAATCATTTCAAAATAGTAGTTAGTGAGATGGGCATATTCAAACAAATTCCTTAGCTTACAATATTTATATACATAATTTGTTAATTAGATCTCTATTTAGATTATAATATCATAGAAATATCTTTTCAGATATACCTATATAATTCAGACATTATTTAATTCAGATTTTTTTAAACATTATCTTATAACATATTTGCAAAGCTTTATTACTTAAGGGTATTAAAGATTTTTCAAACATGACATCGAAAATCCTTTATTATTTTCCAAAGAAATCACGTTTTAGACGGTAAAAATAAACGATGCCGTTTTACAATAGCCCGCCATTGCGTATTCAGACGCCGTCGCCTATACCGCCGAAAAATTCGCTTAATTCCATTCAAAATTTCCCTTTTCAATTTTATTGCTGGTAACTTTAAAGGGATTTTAATTTTGCAAGAAATAACTTATCGATGAAACATGATTAAATGAAAATTTTGCTTTATATTATGGCTTATAATGTTTATGTAGTGTTAAGCAGTTTTTGTTTTGTGTATATATCTCTAAAGTAAGATTTAGACTAAACTCAAGTTAGATATCACTTACAACAATATTATTTAAATGTAGTTATTTATTATCAACAAAATTTATAACTTTTGAATAGTCTAACATCGTCTTAGAAGCAGTACTTCTATGATAATTAAACGAATTTTAAACTTTTTAGCTGTAGATATAAGCTAGTATTACAATGTACATATTTGTATTTAATAATACTAGTTTATAACAGCAGCTTCCTTCGCTCTTTTCAATCAAAACGCTTAAGCTTTATAATATGCGTATAAATAATATAGATATTTGATATTTTTTATTTAGATAAATAATAATACTACAACATTACTTTCTAAAACATTTATTTTGATTTTGTCTAGAACTTAAACGGATTTCAAAGATTTTACCAATTTTTTTCCACAACTTCTTGTTTTTTATTGAAAGGGGTGCAAAATGTTTGTGCCGCTGATAGAAATTCCAACCAGGCGATTCTTAGGGTGGCGTTTCACTTGTTAGGTAACTATGCTGTACAGTTGTAAAGCTATAAAATAACTTTAATGACATCAACAAGATTTAAATTTTCTTGTTTAAAATTAATAAGTAGTTTTTATAGTACAGGCAGTCCTCGATTTACGTCGTTTCGACTTACGTCGTTTCGAGTTACGTCGAACAATGTTTTGACACTGTTCCTCAAACATACGTCATATGTTTCGACTTCCGGCAAAGGAGAATTCTCTTGTCGCGAAGTCAATGTCTGAGGGGCCGGTGGGGCGCAGTGTCGACGAGCGGGGTAATCCCTCACTAACTCACACTCGCTAACTAAACAAAATCAGCGGCAACTGCGGGGATTACCCCGCTCGCCGACACTGCGCCCGCCGTTTTGTTTAGTTAATTCACGGATAACGGACAATCAAGACGTAATACATTAGTTTTTTTTTTGCATCTTTGACAGTTTTTCTTTTTACATACATATTTAAGTGAATTTGAATCTAAATATGCCACCTAAACAATACAATAATAGTGAAGTGAAGAAGAGAGTAAGAAAGACAATTACAATGGAGGTCAAATCTAAAATTTTAAAACTCAAAGATCGCGGTTGTTCGACTTCATCTATTGGACGAGAACTTAATTTATCACGCACGACCTTACAAACAATATTGAAAGATAAAGAAAATCTCCTAACAGCTCTACCTTCCATTTCTTTAAACAGCACTATTATACGAAAAAGGAATGCTTTAATTTGTGAAATGGAAATACTTTTGTACACTTGGATTCAAAATCAAACTCAGCGACGGGTTCCTCTAAGTTTGGCTATTATTCAAACCAAGGCGTTGAGTATCATCAACACATTGCAACATAAACGTGGCGAAAATAATAGTGAAGAAACAAAATCTTTTTCTGCCAGTCGCGGATGGTTCATGCGCTTTAAAACGAGATATTCGTTACATAACATTCGAGTGCAAGGAGAAGCTGCTAGTGCCGATCATGTGGCTGCTCAGAGTTTTCCTGGAATATTAAAGGAAATTATCGAAAGTGGAGACTATTCGTCTAAGCAAATTTTTAACGTGGACGAAACGGGTTTATTTTGGAAAAAAATGCCTTCTCGTACATTTATATCGCAGGAAGAAAAGTCTATGCCTGGGTTTAAAGCGGCTAAAGATCGTTTGACGTTGCTATTGGTTTCGAATGTTGAAGGTGATTTTAAATTGAAACCCCTTTTGGTTTATAGGTCTGAAAATCCTCCAGCTCTTAAAAATTACGTCAAGAGTACTCTTCCAGTAATATGGAAGGCTAATTCAAAGGCATGGGTTACATCAATACTTTTTGAAGAATGGTTTACTAAGCATTTTATACCTGAAGTGAAACAGTACTGTTTAACCAATAATTTGGCTTATAAAGCTTTACTTATTTTGGACAACGCTCCCGGCCATCCCGTGCGTATTGCCGACATCGATCCTCAAATCAAAGTTTTGTTCCTGCCTGTAACACTTCGTTGTTACAGCCGTTGGATCAAGGAGTTATAGCGTCTTTTAAGGCCTATTATCTCCGAAGAACTTTTTCACAGGCTGTAAAGGCTAATGAAAAAGATGGCATGGAGCTGAGAGATTTTTGGAAAAATTATAATATCTTGCAATGCGTAAAAAATATTGCTGCTTCATGGGATGAGGTGACACCCAACAATTTAAAAGGAGTTTGGAAAAAGTTATGCCCACATTTTTTCAAGCCATCTGAAAGTTCTTCCTTTACAGATCAACCAAATATCGATATGATCACAACTGACATTGTTCATTTGGCTAACCGTTTGCCTGACATTGCAGTTACTGCTGATGATATTGATGATCTGTTATGCTCACATTCGCAAGAACTGACTGATGAAGATCTTATTGAATTGCAGGCACAAGTACAAGAGGAAGCAATCGAGTCACAAGAAATAGCGTCTTCTATTAATAACTCTGAAAAAGAACTTACACTAAAAAAACTTTCCGTAGCCTTTACAAATTTGGAGAATGCCATGAAAATTTTTGAAGAAAATGATTCCAATTTTGAGAGAAGTTTTAATGTTAATAACAAAATTTGTGCAGCCTATCAGTGTTACCAAGACCTGTATGATAGCAAGAAGAAAGAAGCGAAGCAATCTAGAATTGATAGTTTTTTTAAGCCAAAAATTTAATTTATTATTTCTCATTGCATATTTTGATTATTAAAGTTTTATTATTACTATTATTGGAATGAATAACATAAAAATATGTACCAAAAATAACTAGCAATTTCATAAGTACATATATAAATTAAATAAAATAAAAATTAAATTAGCTTCACGCTGTATCCCGCACACAGCAGGGTAGGCAGAGGGAACCCAGTGCTAAGACACTCCGTTTCCCACTTTCTGCCGAATTCTGGAGGCATTGCGTGTTGAGTGGCAGAACTCAACGCCGCGCATAACCTCGATACCAGAGCGAAGAAATGGAAATATAAATTTAAGTAAATATTTCATCTCCTCGAGTGGGGATCGAACCCACAACCAGTCGGTTTTGCAGTCACACCTCGTGCCGCTGCGCCACGACCGGCCTCCATACAAGTACATATATTATTTTAAGAACTTACTTTTCATAATAAAGTATGTATATCTTTTGTTATAAATGCAATTTTTTGTTTATTTTGAGTCTGTGTGGAACCTAACCCTTGAGTTTTACAAGTAAACATATGAAAATACATGTCTCGACTTACGTCGTTTCGCTTTACGTCGCGTATTTCGAGAACCTAACATGCCGTAAGTACGAGGACTGCCTGTATTAAAAAAATATTTGAGTTTGTCGTAGTGCAGGACATAAATGGTGTAAATATAATGCGGTTGTGGGTTCGATCCGCACTCGAGGAATGTACTATTATTTATTAATATTTTCATTTCTTCGCTCTGTACCACAAACAAAAAGCGTGCGTTGAGTCCCACCACTCAACATGCAATGCCTCAAAAATTCGGCAGCAAGTGAGAAACGAGTGTCTTAACACTAGGTTCCCTCTCCCTATCCTGCTACATACAGGATACAGTAAGGGTGAAGCTGAAAAAAAATTACATATTTTAGTATAGAGTTTGTCGTTTACAAGATTTTATAGAGGATATTAATATAGATATAGAAACACACAAAACTGATGTCACATTAAAAGCAGTTTCTTAATTTTTCCTAAATAACAGGGTAGTCGGGAGAAATCTAGTGTTAAGACACTTCGTTGCCCATTATCCGCCGAATTCTGCAGGCATTTCGTGCTGAATGGCGCAACTCAACGCCGCGCTTTGCCTCAACACCAGAGCGAAGAAATGAAAATGTCAAATATTCCATTTCCTTTCGACTGATACTCGAACCCATTTATATAATTCAATTGAAAATAACTAAAAAAAAGAATATCACAAAAGATTCTATAATATTTACCAAGTGAAGCACTAGCCTTACACCGCCTCGAGTATCGGCATTTACAATGCAAACGAGGCGTTTTTACAGTTGTAATGTAGCCCGAATGTGATGTCGTTTACTCGCACCGCCGTGCTGACTTGAAATACATATTTCCATGAATTCTGCAAGAATATACAGAAATATTATTTTGTTATGGGATGTTTAACATAGATTTTCTAAATATTTTCATAATTCCTTCTATTTAGTGATACTTAGTGATTTAACATTTTGTTTCAATGTTACTTTGAGAGTGGGACACAGTGTCACAAGTGGGTTCTATACAATAAAGATTTAAACAATTTTCCTTTGATCGCTCTGGTAGCGTAAGCGCAGCGTTGAGTTGCGTCACTGAAGACATAATGTCTCTAAAATTCGAATGATAAAGAGTATCCTAACAGATTTCTCCTTACTAATTTATTATATACTATTATATTCTGAATAGCAGGGGCTATTCAGGAAAAAGTAAGAAACTGCTTTTAATGTGACATCAATTAGATTAGTTTATGATAATCATTCGTATTATATAACTAAATAAATTTTAATGATTTGGTAATTCAAAAAAAGTGGCTGGAAGGGGATGGATGCTAGCTTCCCAAGTAGATAAGGTGAAAAGAAATAGGCAGGCATACATGTAAAGAATTATTTTCTTCATTTTATATTTATAGTGTTATTCCACAGTTCCGCACAGCAAAAGAGAATATCGAAAAAGTATAAAAAATTGAACGTAACGGTATCTGAAACCGTCCGAGTATTCTGACCAATAAGCCATATGTTTCCATCAAAAAAAGAATTTTCCATATAATTTCGCTGAAAAAAAATAAGTCCGTGTTATATGTGTAATTTAAAATATCTCCAAAAAGGTGCAGAGTATGCTAAATAACAATGATTTTTATGTTAACGGAGGTGAATAAAAATAATTTTAAAAAATCTTTTTATAAATATATATTGTTATATTTACATAAATTGACTTTATTACTGAAGTTACTCAACTCGCAGGTAAGTAAGTATACAGTAATAAAACCATATATTTATAAAATATTATGTAAATACTACATGAAATTACAAAGTGCAAACATTATTTCACAGCCGCAGTTAATTAAAAGAAGTTCTCAATCAAAATTATGTTATTAATAATGTTATGCTACTAAAATATTATTTATTTAGGTACAGTGACTGAGTGTGACTGTAACGCTACGGTTGTAGGTTGGATTCCCACTCGAGGGAATGAATTATTATTTATTAATATTTTCATTTCTTCGATTTGGCAACCAACCAATAGCCCGGCGTTGAGATCCGCCACTCAACACGCAATGTCTCAAAAAAATCGACTGAAAGTGGGGAACGGAGTGTCTTAACACTAGGTTTCCTCTGCCTACTTTGTCGTATGCGGGATACAGCGAGAAGTTGATTTAATTTTTTTAATATATATTGCCACTGTGACTATACAGAGTGTTTTTGTCATCACCACTTTAAATGAAACCACAGTCTTAACTACTCTATAAAAACCTAATACATACAATGGAAACAAAAGAAATTTTTCCAAAAAAGAAAAAAGCGATTTTTTCATACAAAATCTATATATATAAAAGGACATGTACCTGACAGACTGAGGTAAGACGCACGCACAGCCGTAACTGCTGATGGTAGAAACGTGAAATTTGGACAGATGTTTATTTTCATAATCTGAACATCCACTAAGAAAGGATTTTGAAAAATTTTAACCTTAAAGGGATGAAATAGAGGTTGAAAGTTTGTATGGGTTTTTTTTAAATCGGCACCGATTTTTACAAAATTTGGAATTCAGACTCTTAAAAACATGTCATTAAATATGTGTTTCATAGTTTTTTAGAATTCACCCCCTAAGGGTGCAAAGAAGGAGTTGAAAGTTTATATGAAAAAATCATTAAAATGCCACCGATTTTTATAAGAAATTAAATTCAGACTGTTAAAAATATTTTATTGAACACGTGTTTCGTAGTTTTTTAGAATTCACCCCTGAGGGTGCAAATAAGCGGGCGAAGCCGCGCGAGCCCACTAGTAATTAATAAAATTATCGTTGTGAAATAAAACGCCACTAGTCAAAAATTACACACAGACACAAACCTATCAAAGCGATAACTTCGCTCACGCCTTATTCACGTAATGGAGTCGTAGGTAATGGCGGCGATGTTGAACTCCGTAAAATAGAACGAGAGATATCCCGTTCTTCTCGTTCTAGCATATTTTTTGAGAATGCTGCTTTGAGAATAAAAAAAGCTTCAGATCGGCAACGCTTAGTAGTATTTTTGTAGTAGTTTTTTTGTGTTTGTACGTCACACGAAAAAACAGATATGGATAAACATCGTGAAAGGAAAAAAAATCCTACGTCTAAACTGTTGAGGTATCTTGATTAATTCCTTTAGGTGTAGGTTCGATATATTTTACGCTATATGCTCTTCCCGTAAAAGGAGCGCAGACGCCTTGTATAATACTTATAAGATCAAATATTAACTCGATAAGGTTATCGTGGGACATGGCTGTGAGTTCAAGGAAACAAATATATAATTATTTTCATTTGCTCACTCCGCAAGATAGTAACTTTTTCTCCCATAAATCGGCAGATGATCTGAAACGGAGTGTTAAACACAAGGTTTCCCTTACCTACTCTGCTATGTACGGGATACAGTGTGAGGCTTAAAAATCTACATCTTAAATTACAAAAGAACGCTTGAGAATAAAAAAGAATATTTAAAAAAAAATAAAAAAAATAATTACTGAAAATCACCATGATGCACTCTAGCAGATTAACACAGATAATAAAAATGTATGATAAAGTTAATGCTAACGTACTCCACCGGATATTACGGGCGCCACTGAGACTGGGCAGTTTTCGAATAAAAGTTATTTTATTGTGTAATGTGAATATCTACTATTTATGTCCCTTCAATATTATATCATTCATATAGGTAGGTAGATTTAAAACCAAAAATCTAGAAATATTTTGTTTTAATATGAAAAAGTTTTTATTTTTACATATCTATTAATCGTTGGCCGTCGCTTAAGTAGTGAGTTCGACCCATTTTGCTCGGGGCATGAAATAATTTAGTTGTTGTGTTATGTTGAGACACTAGGTTTCCTAGGGCCCCTAGCTGCTATAGGTAGGGTAAAGCATAAAATTTGAAAAAAATATTATTAACAAATGGTCACATCGTGACATAGTAGTTTTATAAAAAAATGGCTTGAGTTAGAATTTTAATTTAATTAAAATTTTAATTTTTAGATTGGTTAAACAAAGTACCTACATCGGATTCCGGTATATGGTACTCCAAATCCATAGAACTCTTCGTATATATCACTTAATACAGTAGATGTGCAGAAATTCAATTTGTCATATTTTTATTTTTTCAAGTCGCTGCGTGCTGAATCGTGAAACTGAAGTTTTTCACGGTTAAATAATTCATTTTTCTGAAGGCGAATCCGCACACAACTGACATGATTACAGTCACACCTTTGTGCCACTACGCCACGACGGCCTCGAAAAAAGGAGATGTCTTATTACCATAAATAATTTCAGAGCGAACCAGGGAATCTTCAGCGCCACAATGTATCCCGCTTGTGTCAGGGTAGGCAAAGAGAGCCTTATGTTAAGACAGTTTCCGCTAGATTCTGGAGGCATTGCGTGTAGAGTGGCGACACCTAGTTTTGCCTTGACACCCACAACCTGTAGGACATTCCATTTATAGTCACACGCTTATCCTCTGCACCACGACCAGCCTCAACGAACAATCCACACGAAATCGTAAGTATCTTTGATTTAATTCAATATAAGCATAAAAAATAAATCTAGCATGTTCTTATCTTATCTAATTTGAATAAAAAGCATTGAAACAACAACAGTGAAAAGTCATAAATGTTGATGCGAGCGTGGGAGCGCACTTAACCCATTTTCCAATGATGATATCAGAAAAATAATTATATTTACCGCAAATATGATTTATTCTTCATCATTTGATTCATTTCATTTTAAATCAAACAATGACATTATTACTTGTACATAGATGTATGTCTATTTAAATCTTTACAATAGCTGCTACAGTAGATAATGCCTTTTGAATTAATAATTATGATATTTATTTTTATATAAATTATTTGCGTTTTGCAAGTTGAGCTCCACTCGAAAAGTATTTTGTCGAGTTCAACAAAATGAAATATTTTGTCCCTCTGCCTCTCTTACTATATATATTAAAATTTTTTCAGAAAAGAAAAACGAATAGAGGCCACTTGTGGCACCCGTGCCGTGACAGGTTGTGGGTTCAAGTCTCACTCGAGGAAATGAAAAGAGCGTCAATATCCACCTCAAGGGCCGGTGACGAACATATGGTGTTACACGGGGTCTTGGGCGGCAGTGATCATTTACAATCAGGAGACCAGTACGCTCGTTTGTCTTGTCTTTTTCTATAAAAAAACGAAATATTTGTTATTTACATTCTCTTGCTCTACTAACAAAATAAAACGCGCACGTTAAGTTTTGTCACTCAACACTCAATGCCTCCAAAATCAACCAAAAAGTGGCGAACGGAAGTATGTTAATGGCAACGGGGTTACAATTCTAGTTTCCCAGGTTCCCTCTAGCTATCCTGCATTCATAGGATACAGCGTGAAACTAAACACAATATTACATAATTGTAAAGTTTTTACATTTTCAAGCTACGTTCATATAACATTTTCTTCTAGACGTATTGTGTAAAGTGTTTCCTACAGACGCAGGAGGTACATTGATGTTTTGTCATTTCCTCGCGATATGCAAATGTTGGTAGTAAAAAGAGAATACTTGTTTGATTTATTACTACGTTCGCGGTAATGTATGTATTTATTAATAATGGCACATTGTGGTTTAGTTTTGCTTTGAAGTTATTCGTGGTAATAAGATTTTTTTAAATATTAAAATATTGTAATAAATTATTTTTTTGAGAGACCGTCGTGGTGTAGTGGCACAAGAGTGTGACTGTAAGCACTTAGGTTGTGTGCGGATTCTCATTCAGGAGAATGAATTATTTAACCGAGAGAAAGTTAAGTTTCACGATTCAACATGCAGTGACTCACATCTACTCTATTAAACGACATATGCGAGTTCTATGATTTGGAGTAGCATATACCGGAATTTGAATGCTATTTAAAATTTAAACTCATGGCGTTTTTTTATCGTACTACTATTCTACGATGAGGTTTTATGCGTTATCTTACCTATAGCAGATAGGGGGGGGGGGGGAACCCTGGGGAATCTAGTGTCATAACATTCGTAATTTACTGCCTACGCGAATTAGAAACATTGCATAACTAAATTATTTAATGCCCCCGAGCAAAATGGGTCGAACTCACTACTTCGGCCAACAATTAATAGATATATGTCAAAATAAAAACTTTTCCATATCAAAACAAAATATTTACAGATATTTAATTTTAGATCTATATGAACGATATTATTGAAGTAACATAAATAGTACATATACCAATATTAAATAACTTTTGTTCTAAAACTGCCCAGTCTCAGTGGCGCCCGTAATATCCGGTGGAGTACGTTAGCATTAACTTTATCATACATTTTTATTATCTGTGTTAATCTGCTAGAGTGCATCGTGGTGTTTTTCAGTAATTAAATTTATAAAATATTTTTTTTTCTTCTCAAGCGTTCTTTCGTAATTTAAGCCAGATTTTGCTTTTTAGCGTTACACTGTGTCACACACACAGCAGGGTAGAGGAGAACCTAGTGTTAAGACACTCTGTTCCTCATTATGACACTCCGCTCCTCACATTCTACCGAATTGCGAGGGCACTCAATACGTGTTGAGTGGTGATTACCAGAACAAGCAAATATTATAAAAGTTATATTTTAGCGTGACGCTGTATCCCACACATAGATAGTGGGAAGTTTGAAGACACACGGAACTCAACACCACTCTTTGGTTCCAACACCAAAGTAAAGAAAATGGATATATTAAATATTTCATTCCTCAAGTAAGAGTCAAACTATATATTTACAGTCACACTTTGCTCCTCTGCGCCACGAATGGCCTCCAATTCTATACATTAAAAGTTTATTCTGTATATTAAATCACAATACTACGATTCAATATAGGCCCGATTCTGGTTTAAACCGCTATATATAAATATACGAAACACGGACAATATTAGCTTTGAGTCTTTGTGAGTTAACACCGAACGGCCGTACAGCGTCGACTGGAGCGCCATTGGGATGGACTTCATAAATAAACAAATTCCGATAAGATAAGCCTATAGAAGGACTATATTAAACGCTTACGAACAAAAGATTGTTAATATTAAAAAGTCAAACATTAAAATAATCATCTTGTGTTTTTTTTTCAATTTCACGCTGTGTTCCTCACATAGAGAGAGGAGGGAGGAACCTTGGAACCTTGTGTTAAAACTCACCGTTACCATTAACATACTTCCGTTCCATACTTTCACACGCCAAATTGTCGAGGCATTGCGTATTGAGTGGATTAAAATTTAAATATATTTTTTTTAAGTTAAATTTATATCCATACTAATGTTATAAAGCTGAAGAGTATTTGGTTAAACGCGTCTATCACAGGAAGTACTGGTTTAAATTAAAAAAAAAAATGTTATCCATTTATCGAGGAAGGCTATAGGCTATATATACTAGAACACTTTTGTTTAATATTTTCCAAAATTCCTGTATTTACTATCATAATAAACTGTCAATCTAAGGAAAAATTAAGTTTTACAACAATTACATTTGTTGAGGCCGGCGTGGCACAAGAGTGTGACTGTAGATGCGACGGCTGTGGATTCGATTCCCTTTTGGGAAGTGAAATATTTCATTTCTTCGTTCTGGTAAAATTAAAATCAAAATTTGCTATTGCCCTGATATTTGCAGGATACAGCGTGAATCTAAAAAAAATACATTTGTTTTTTTTATTTACAAGATATTTTGATTGTTAAACTGCACATTTACAAAAAGTGATAATATTTAAGTTGTAAAATATCGTTTAACGTTATTAAATATATTTATTAAACGGACGGTTTTTACAACTTTATAAACAGTATTGTTAGGCGAACCAACAAATCAGACACAAAATCCAGCTTTTACAATAAATTTATTTACACTTGTTATATACACATATACTCTCGTAGTCACAATATTGAAATATGAATTGTAATGACAAGTTGTCTTGACAATATCTTAGAACGTAATGAACACGAGTAATTTAATTTTTATTGCATTCTTCCTTCCAGCGCTGTGGGCGCTGGGAAACGGCATCAGGGCATACGCCCTCTCGCC
>JAATLQ010032972.1:0-16089 GCA_013421005.1 Heliconius erato x Heliconius himera | reverse complement strand
AAAAACATAGCACAACACATTTAATTGTAATTCTTTTAAATATTTATTTTACTTTGATAGTATTAATAATGTATTAATAATGTATTTTGTTTAGTTTTTTTATGAATATTTTAATATGATTACGTTTACTTATATTTTTTTCATTTAAATTAGATATTTTTAAAAACAATTTCATATATATACCTAATAAGCATCCGTATAGTTCAAGCGGGCGAAGCCGCGTCCGGGTCCGCTAGTAGAGTATAAAATGATGCAGTTATAGTTTATTATATAGAGAAGTAGCGCTGAATTCTAATATTTTTTTAAAATAATGCCTAATAAGGCATAAAATTTATAAAAAAAATGGAACGCAAACGACTACAAATATTTTACACACACGTTGCTATGGCAACACGTATTGTACGCGTTAATTGCGTCTCCAATAAAGAATAATTGCGCGTCACGAAGTTGTGGAGTTTTTGTGAGAAAGAAATATAATTTCTTATGTTAATTTTGTATTTAGAGAGACAGACGATAAGAGAATTATTGCTTAAATTAAACATTTGGAAGACTGCCATACACTTTCACATTAGCTGAGCCACCTCCTTCCCACAAATCGACGTTTATTTCAATCCCTTCACAAACTAAATCCATATGCAGACGTTTGCTATTTTAATCCTAACTTGATCTACTGACCTATATAAAGTACCCTCGGTTACAAATATAAAATATTTTATTCAGCGTAGCGTAGAACTAATAAAAATACAGTTTCGTGATATCATTTAAAATAATCTTGTAAACGTGACATTTATCCTGATAAACTTGGACATAAATTAAAAATAAACCTTTTATATATAAAATAGTTGTGCCTCACGTAGTAATTTTCAATTATTTTTTTATTTTTTAGTAAATATTTTTTTCAGATACAAATTTTAGTAATATTTATACATTATACTCAAAAAAAATTATAACATACTTTAGTTGTTTAGTGGTAAGCTCCGTTTACATACTGGCATGACCCTATCTTATTATAACATCTACAAAGTAGAAATTAAATACAGTAGTACATAGTACTTATTCTTTTACGTTAATGAAACGTAAAAATATATTTAAAAAGTATAATAATTTATATGCAGTACCCTAGTCTTTTAGATAAACCGTTTTTTAATTACAAGCACAGGGGCACAAAGTGTGACTGTAAAATCGACTGGTTGTGGGTTAGATCCCAACTCGAGGAAATGAAATATTTATTTACATTTATATTTTCATTTCTTCGCTCTGGTGTCGCAGCAAAGCGCGGCGTTGAATTCCACCACCCAACACGCAATGTCTCCAGAACTAGGCGAAAAGTGGGGAACGTATTGTCTCAACACTAGCTTCCCTCTATCTACACTGCTGTGTGCGGGGTACAGCGTGAAACTGATTATATATTTCGTTATTTAATTATTATCCATTATGTAACTTTATGAATTTACAATAGAATATACCTATTTTAAATCTCTTTAATAACAAAGTAACTACTATTTAATTAGTTTATATGTGACATATGCGATGACGTAACATAAACTAATCACGATGGTGTTTGGTTTACGTCAGCCGTATGGTAAAATACCAATGTCACACTGGTAATAAAAATGTTAAAAAAAATATAAATTACACACATACATTAACATAATTATAAGGTCATGGTTCAATTATAGATTTTAGTAAACGTATGACCTTACGTTACTAGCACGTTAAAGGCGCGAGCCACAATTACGTATAACGAAATCAAACACCTCGAGGCTTTTAAAGAACTTTTATTTCTTCCTTTCTTTATATCTTAAATTCTAATACAGTATGTTATTCTAGAGAACCTCTTTCTTGTTCCACTCCAAGTCTAAAATGTGTATGTCGAATTTTCCGACCACATAAAGCGTCATTTTATTAGTGTCCTCTGGTGACAGTTCTATAAACTTATATTACTTATTTTAAAAAACATCTTTTTATTAAACAAAGAGATTGATTTACATTTTTATAATAAATTATTGCGAATATTAAAACTTATAAATATAAAATCATTACATACGTAAACGTAAAGGAAATTTACGATATCGACATAGTGTCAGTTATTTTTCCTCGTATACTAACGAACCTCAATTATATTTATATAATAAAATGATAAAGGAATAATTAACTTTCAAACGCAAAAACGCCTCTAGTACAGTCCACGAGCTCTAAGCTGAGCTTTGCATTTGTGTGAGTGTAGGTGTACAACTTGCTAGTTTATTGGCTTAAACTGGTTTATACTGATAACAGAACAATACCTCTTGTACGGCGTCAAATACTTAATTCTTGATACATTAATGTGACCAACAAGAAATAAAACAAATTCTCAACACAACGGTGTTCTTGAAGATATAACAAAAAATCAAATCAAATCAGCTTCACGCTGTATCCCGCACACAGCAGGGTAGGCAGAGGGAACCTAGTGTTAAGACAATCCGTTCCCCACTTTCTGCCGAATTCTGGAGGCATTGCGTGTTGAGTGGCAGAACTCAACGCCGCGCTTAACCTCGACACCATAGCGAAGAAATGGAAATATATATTTCATTAAAATGTTTCATCTCTTCGGGTGGGGATCGAACCCACAACCAGTCAGTTTTACAGTCACACTTCGTGCCGCTGCGCCACGACTGGCCACGAAGGAAGATATAACAGAAAAATAAATTATTAAACGACACATCAGACGAGAGCAAAAAAAATGAGGATGCAATGTTTGGCGTAGAAGAATTGATATAATTAAAATTGGAGTTTTACTATTGATTGATTTTCTAATAAGAAAATTTATTTTGAAAAAAATATTTTGGCTCTACTTTAATAATCACTCACAAACCTCAACTTGAGCCTCGCAAATTGTAACACTTACAACAAACAATAATTTTTGTTACCGATATTTTTGTTAAGTATCGGTAAGTATCTGAGTTAAATTTGCACAAGTGTTTGTAATTTATCGTAGAAACCATCTGCTGTATGACGCATGGTTCATTAAGCAGAACAATACATTTTATACGATACGAAGTGGGTCCCCTGTCTAATTGTAAATAAATCGTTTATTCTTGGTATTGAGTTCTATAAAAAATCTACTATTCTATACACGACACTGTGATTGAAAATAAATTATAGGTTTATAAATTATGAAAGTACTATACAGAAAGATATTATTTTTATAAACTTTTATTAAAAAAACAAAATGCTGATGACATTTTATCTTTCTCCTTAAACGGAATTCACTTTGGTTTTACCCCGGTGCAAACTTGCTCGCCGTTTATAATATCCTGTTCTTTAACTCATTCTACTATACTTAATAAAATATTATAATTATATAAAACTTTTATAAATAATATAGGGAAATATTAAAAGTGTTACAGTATAAATAATAAAAGTATTTGCTTTATTATAATATTCATTATTCACGCATTTCCCACAATAAGCGGCGGTAAACAAAGACATAGAAAAGCAGATACCTATAAAGATACCCCATTGGCCACTTATTAATATAACATATTGTTGTACTTACTTTTAGGTTAACATAAGGTCTAATTAAATAAAAAAAAACCCTGCAAAACACGCACATTTAAGATTATAATTTACATCTGTCGTCGACCGGATCCGAACAGAATTCGTTGCACGCCCAAGACCCGGTTTCCTTAATATCTGCGCGTGCGACGCCGCATAATAACATAGCGACCTCAATGGAAATATATCGCGCGGACTACATTAGAACAGTTCGCAAAGGACTGTTGATTCGCTTTCACTTTGCTTTGTTCGCGCTTTGTAGGGCTTAACTGGTCTGACGGTAGGTATCTTTTTTCTATTATATTATTTACTAAATGAAATTTGATTTCGAGGCCAATCGTGGCGCAGCGGCACGAGGTGTGACTGTAAAACCCACTGGTTGTGGGTTCGATCCGCACTCGAGGAGATGAAATATTTACTTAAATTTATTTATTTTTCCATTTCTTCGCTCTGGTGTCGAGGTTAAGCGCGGCGTTGAGTTCTGCCACTCAACACGCAATGCCTCCAGAATTCGGCAGAAAGTGGGGAACGGAGTGTCTTAACATTAGGTTCCCTCTGCCTACCGTACTGTGTGTGGGATACAGCGTGAAGCTGAAATTTGATTTTACTATATAAGTAAATATAGCTTTATAACTTAGATTATTTTAAATATTAATAATATTATAACCTCATAAACATTTATAATATTGTGAAGAAAATGCTATTAAAATAATTATGAAATTCCTAATTTGCCCATAACTAAAATTTTATAATATTTAATATCAATGATTTAAACTGATTTAAATTATATTTTTGATATAAACAAATGTGTATTATAAGCTTTACTATCTAGTGCAGTACACTGTACATTGCACAAGGGTAAGGCAGATGAAGGTTAGCTATTCTAGATATAGGACCAGATTATTATAATTATAATAGCCCTGTGGAATAAGCGTTAAATGGAAATTTATAATAAATAATACTACAGATATAGGACAGAAAAATAAAATAACATAACTTAAATCATATTTAGTAAATGAAATTAAAGCGTTCTAAACGAATTAGACGAAAAGTGAATAAAAAAATTAAAAGGATAAGAGGAGAGAAACTAGTGTCTAGGAACTCCGTTCTCCGCTTTCCATCCGAATATTAAGACATTGCGTGTCGAATAAAAAAAAAAGAAAAATTACATCCGAAACGAAATTATTCACCGCATTAATTAACTAATAAACATTGTACACGCTAATAAAATTCCTTATTCACAAAAAACATTTTACATATTAATAAAATTTAGTAGTAGTGGCTGCTAATTAAACTTAGTGTACAAAATTCAAATTTCCTGGTAAGCTAAATATATATAAATTAGTTCTTTATCCTTGAAGCTTTACGACGTGGATATTTAATATAGTCCAAGCAACATACCTAAGTAGAACTACCCTACACCAGCACGGTTTATTACTGGAAATCTCCACTGCGAGCGGAGCCAACCACCTCGTTTGATCGTCAAAACGTATCGTAAAACGGCCAACGTGATACGTGACGTAAACGGACGAATTGCGTTCAGTATAAGTGGTGTTTACTTGTTAGACATACCAAATGTTATTCTTACAAAGTTTTGACTGACAGCCGATATATATAAAATAATAGAATTTATGCCTATATGTTTTGATTTCGTTATGGCACAGACGTGCCTGGGTGAACGATTGTCGGGGATTCCAATTCATGTTTACAATACATTAAATACATGAGGCCAGTCATGGCGCAGCGGCACAAAGTGCAAAGTTACAGTCAGTAAAACCGACTGATTGTGGGTTCGGTTCCCACTCGAGGAGATGAAATATTTACTTAAATTTACATTTTCATTTCTTCGCTCTGGTGTTGAGGCAAATCGCGGCTTTGAGTTCTGCCACTCAACACGCAGTGCCTCTAGAATTCGGCAGAAAGTGGGGAATGGAATGTGTCTGAACACTAGGTTCTCTCTGCTTAACCTGCAGTGTGCGGGATACAGCGTGAAGCTGATTAATACATTAAATACCGTTTTGTTGTAGTAAAGCAACGAGTGGCATTGAATTTTGCTAAACAGCACCCAATGTATCTACTTTCAAAGTAGAACATATAGACTTGTGAAGGTTAGTTAATAGTTTCTTCGAATGCAGTAAAATTAAATATAAGGACAATATTTAAATATTTTAACCATAATCACATAATTGGTTGAATTAGTCGTAATTATTATATGTAAAACAATAATGAATATATTATAACCATTCGCATTCAGTTTCTTTTAAATTTAAATAGCTCTCTAAGTATGTATCGTGAGAACTATTATTATTGAAATTGTTTATTGCCAGTTGACGTGCTCGAAGGAGTTGACGTGCATCGTAAACAAACAAACAGACGGGCAGCTTATGAATCAGACTAATCGTATGTTGGTAAATAAATAAACATACGTACTTTGTTGTACTATTAGTAAGTTGCACAGCGAATAATATTTGTGTTTATTTTATTATAAGTTAAAAAATCTAAATTAAATCAGCTTCACGCTGTATCCCGCACACAGCAGGATAGGCAGAGGGAACCTAGAGATAAGATACTCCGTTCCCCACTTTCTGCCGAATTACGGAGGCATTGCGTGTTGAGTGGCAGAACTCAACGCCGCGCTTAACCTCGACGCCAGAGCGATGAAATGGAAATATAAATTTAAGCAAATATTGCATCTCCTCGAGTGGGGATCGAACCCACAACCAGTCGGTTTTACAGTCACACCTTGGTGCCGCTGCGCCACGATTGGCCTCGATTTATTTTATTATACCTTCCGATATTTTTGGGTGAACGGAGTAAATGTATTTAAAAGTAATTCTCCACTTTGAGCTAAATTATTGACAATGTATGTGCGATCAAAATCTGAATGCCACTTTAAATCTAAGACATATAAGTATATAAATGACTTGAATAATATTTCAATTTCATTTTTTATATGAAATTATTAGTAAATTTGAATTGATTTAAAAAAATAGATAAAAACAAGAATTTATCATGTTATGTTATTATAAGGCGTATATTAATTTACAATAATCCATTTATACTTTAATAGTAATTGAATAACAATAAAAATTTTCCATGCTAACAAAAAAATATATAATTCATTAAAAAACTATTAAACTTAACGGTATTCATATTTAAAATTTCTATTCACGACAAAATTTAAAATCTCTCACGAATACTGAGTCATATGAGACTAAAATGACCCACAAAGTTATAACTTTCTATGTGAAATTATGACTTTAGCAAAACGTGACGTCTTATATTTGTATGATTTCAACATTCGACCCTGGTTACTCTTTGTCCATGAAAAAAATAATGTATATTTCATTAAGGTTGTCGAGGCGCAGTGGCACTGTAAACGGGAAGTTAGTGGGTTCGATTTCCACTCGGAGAAATGAGTTGTTGTCGTTAATTAATACTTTCGAGAGGTCAGTCGTGGCGTAGAGGAATAGATTATTGGTTTGATTCTTACTCGAGGAAATTATATATTTAATATTTTTATTTCTTCGCGCTGGTGTCGAGGCAAAGCGTGGCGTTGAGTTCCGCCATTAACACACAATGCCTCCAGAACTCGGCGGAAAGTGGGGAACGGAGTATCTTAACAGGTTCCCTCTACCTACTTCGCTGTGTGTGTGGGAAACAGCGTAAAGCTAAAAGAAATAAATATTTTCATTTCTTCGCTTTCAATAACAAAAAAAAGCGCGGCATTGAGTTTCGAAACTTAACACAAAATTTGGGGAACGGAGTATCTTAACACCAGGTTTCCTACCTTTCTATATGCGACAGAAAAATAAAAAATATTTCATCAGTTAAAAATATATTCCTATTAGATAAGCATCCACTGTTAACTTAGTTGTGTGACACATTATAAGGAGTTGTGTTGTGTACATTACATCATGATTTAATCCGATTGCAGGTAAATAAGATTATAGCACGGCCATCTTTTTTCTACATTCTCGACGTTTATTACGTTTATTTATGAAACTACGTTTTCCTCTATATATTTACTAAGGTTTTGTGTTAAGATTTGTCTGAATATAGTATCCAGATAAAAAAAAAGAAATTGATGCTTTTTTTCCGTATAGCAGGGATAGGCAATGGGTCCGTCCAATTCGGTACTCAACGCCCCTTTTTTGTTACCAGAACGAAGAAATCAAAATATTCACTAACAATAATATTTTTTTTCTCCGAGTGGAAATTGAAGCTAAAACAATAAAATGAAAATTATTTGAATAGATGTCCATCATTCCCCCGAGTGGGCACCGAAGTCAGAAATAAACAGTTAACAGTCAGATCCATGCTATTGCGCTGCAGCGGGCTGTTTTATTTTTATTAAACACATTATTATTGTGAACACGAAATATTATACAAATCAACGATCTAAACTATTTGTATCAAATGATGGGATTGATATATGCTTATACCTATACCACTAAATGTCAACATATTAATATGAAACGTGTCTTTAAGAATTTTACTATACATAATTTACAAAAAAAGTGATTTAATATTATGAATTTATATTGTAAGAAAATAGAAAAGAAAATATATTGTACAATGCGATATGAATTATAGTCTCTAGTCAGTTGCGTGTGGTTAAGTTTCGGCGTTTAAGTGAATGGATTTTCGATAACGATTGTCTGTTTTTATCATACATTGCGGGCTATAGGTATGTATGTAGGTAAAACCTTGGTTTAAATGAGTACCTAATGACATATTCCAAAGCTTTATTTTGAGACTATAATAGTTATTCATAATATATTGATGCTTTCACTATATATTCTTTGGTTTACAACCTAAGTGAAAGTCCAACGTATTTACAAAAAATATTTATAACATATTTACATTTGACTTTTTCTAGAAAACTGTGTTTTTCTCATTTCATCTTGACCCTTTTTTATTATACGGTAAAATATATAAAATTTATAAAAAAGGGTTCTTATCTTAATCTACTGTCACATCGCGTAACGTCACTAAAACTAGAATTTCGATCAGAATCAGATCAGAATTGAATTATAATTTACCTATAAAGCCATTTAAAAACTAAATTTAATTGAAATTTCAGTTTCATATTTTGGCTTTATCTTTAGATAAAAAAATAAACTGAAAGTGACACTTTAGGAATATTCAAGACTTATTTTTGACTATTTATAACGTGGAAAAAAAATATAAGATTCCTAGGTAGTAGGTACCTACTCAAAGGATAATTACAAATTATTGATTTGCAAGTCACTATGATTAAACAAATTCCTTGGAAAAAAACGTGACATAGAACGCATAACACTCACTTAATAAATTTTATAATACAACAAAACGACATAAAATCAAAATTATTTAAGGCACAAGCTGTAAACGTGACAGGCTGTGGGTTCGATTCCCACTCGAGGAAATGAAATTCTGGTTCTGGTGTCTGGTTAAAAGTGCCGCGTTGAGTTCCGCCACTCAGCACGCAGTGCCTCCAGAATTCAGAGGAAAGTGGGGATCGGTGTGTCATAACACTAGGCTGATTCTGCCTACTCTGCTACATGCTATAAATGACAAAAAAATAGGATAATATAATAAAAAAAGTAAAGGAAGATTAATGGATCAAAACACAGCAACGAGTATTTAAACTAGAATTTTCTTTGTTAGCGTCTATGTACGTATGATAGATAACAAGTAATGACGTTCTAATGAAGGCAATTAAAAGTTACTTATCTTAGTGGAAATTGCATAACCTGTTTCAGATATAGCAATAGTTTAAATCTATATTTTCAGTTAAAATGTTTATTATTAGGTTTAATTTAATTTTTAAATCTGTTCTGATTGTAAGGGCGACGACGGGTGTGGTTTCGATTCGAAATTGGGGTAGTGGATTATTTGATTCATGCTTATTTTTCACTCTGGTAACAAGACAAAGTGCGGCGTTGAGTATCGACATCACGTGTCTCGAAAATTGGGGAACGAAGTGTCTGAACACCAGGTTTCCACTACCTACGTTAAAAATCCCTTTAAATTGTACATAATAATAATAATAATGCACTTTACTTTTTGATAAGAAAGTAGGATAGGATATTAGTAAGAATAATAAAAACGACAATTGGAAACGGCTGGATGACCCTAACACCATTAGATTTTTGTATGTATAATCAAAGTCTCCATCGTGCTTTATGGGGCAACCTTGAAACGTCAAATCAATGAAAGCCATTGACGATCAAAGAAAATTACTTATCGTTAAAGTAGGTAACGTGTGCCTTGTTTGTCCTCAAAGAAACTTTGTTGGATTTTACTATGATAATTTTATGTATCTATTCAGATTTATTTTTCTATGAATATTCTATTAGTGAAATTACAAAATTAGGCCATTACAGATAAAAGATAAATACAATATAGGGACTTCCCCTACGACGGAAATCTAAAATACATTTTTTTACAATTTCCCATTTTTTAAATGTAAACCCTAATTATTTTAATTACTTTTTTAATGAAAACTAAAGATACTTTATAATTACAATCAAGATTACAAATTAGTAATCTTAAAATAGAATGTTCAAGTAGCCAGCAGTAAAGAGTGAGCGTTGCATAATGGAGGAAACTCTGTTTACAGCCCTACTTATAAAATATTTGAAGAGCTTCGATCACTCCACACCTGCCTGATACAATAGTAAAAACCAATATCGAGGTTGAATATTTGCTTTCGTTCCGTGACTCTTTGACATCGCTATCAAGACTAATACGTTGAATTATTAATACAATAACAAGGAAATACCAATTTCTTTACACTACAGTAATAAAATATTCAATTGCTTTTATGATTTTAATGAATATTTAGAAGTTAATTGTGAGTCACGATAAATCGACTGGAAACATCTAATCATACTTTCACAAGGCAAAAATGTAGGTAATTTAAAGGCTTTTTAAATGTAAAGTTTAATGTTTTATATAATTAGGCAAAGATACAGTGATAAAGATTGTAAATCGTAAATAAAATTAATATTATCTGAGGCAATAATCGATTCGCTTGATAACAACTATCTAGGTAAAAGTACCGCTAACTTTGTTTACTCCGTCCAATTTGGTTTCAGAAAAATCTGATTTTATATAAAAATGACAGAAGGATGCTTTTAAATAAATGTATTAACAATAAAAATATCGTTATAGGTATTGTGGTTCACGTTACTTGAATATTTCAATAAATACGGACAAAACTCAATATTGACGAAGTATTATTTTTTATATAAGAATCCACTTTCTAGAATTATGTTCTCATAAATTCTCTAGGTTACAAGTCGGGAATTTCCAGTTTCCATAATATTAAGGTAGGTAGTGGGAAAGGATATTTAAATTATACAGTCACACAGACGCGGTCGTGGCGCCATTAAGTAGTGTTTGATTTTAGGTATACGATGGTTTCGAGTACCAGTCCAGTGAGGCCAGTCGTGGCGCAGCGGCACAAAGCGTGATTGCAAAACTGACTGGTTGTGGGTTCGATCCCCACACGAGGAGATGAAATATTTACTTAAATTTTATATTTCCATTTTTTCGCTCAGGTGTCGAGGTGAAGCGCGGCGTTGAGTTCTGCCAGTCAACACGCAATGCCTCCAGAATTCAGCAGAAAGTTAGAGACGGAGTGTTTTAATACTAGGTTTCCTCTGCCTATCCTGCTGTGTGTGGGATACAGTGTGAAGCTGATTTGATTTAAATTTAATTTTTAATTTAGTTTCGAGTACGATACCACGTTAAACATTTTTATCCCTAAAATAATTTTACCTCGATTGACAAGCTAAAAAAATGAAAATTTGAAATAAATACAGCCTCAGTTTAGTTTTAGTTACATCTAAAATGTAGTAATGTATAAAAATTTTGATCTGGTTCTGTTTTTAATGTCTCTATAATAATTAAATAAACCAAAAGTTTAGATATGTTAAGACACAGTTAATCGAATATTTTAAACATTTGAATTCAGAAAAAGTTTAACTTTAATTACAGTGTCAACTAGACTGCGAAATTAAAAAAAAAAGAAACACAAAAAGGTAGCTATTACCTAGTTTGTGCGCTTTAGTTAATAATTTTTTTATTTAACACACACTAAAAGTTTATGATGTATGGCAAGCGCATGCATTCAAAAATTAAAATAGTCTTTTATGAATATAAAAAAAGGCAAGAGGGTTTATTTCGCGTGTCAGCATTGACTCCAATGCTAAGTACCTACTCATTTCAGGCAACCAACGTGACTAAATATTTAACGAAATGTAAAGTTGAAAACTACATTTACACAATAGTTACTTACTTTAATATGGCATTTCGTGAGGTGTAACATTGGTAATTTTAAATATACTATTTAAAATAGAATAATTCTCGAATATAAATTTTGACTGAGAAAATCGTGTTTTTTTTACTGTTTCGTTTTATTTACCTAAATGCTACAGTTTATGCTATATTTAACTACAATACACATAATTATAAATTAAATACAACATAGATTTTGTTTTAGCTTCACGCTGTATCCTGCAAAAGGCACTAGCGTCGAGACACTCCGTTCCTATTAAGACATTTCCGGTCTCAACTTTCCACCGAATTCAGGAGGTATTGCGTGTTGAATGGAAGAACTCAACGCCGCGCTTTTTTGTCCTGTATGCAACTTATTTTTTAGAATTCACAATGAAACTCTTTGTCCACATGATTTTCAACAAAAAAATGACATAAATAAAAGATTAAAGCATTTAACTGGCGTTTTAAAACCGTACCTTTATGTGGCCAGATCAGGTCACTTATTCAATATGTATGGACGGAGACCGGAGTGGACCTCGGCATAGAATATTTAAGTAGCCATTATCACTCACATTAGATGCGGGAATCGTGTATTTTGAGCATTTTAAGTTGGAGTTCAAACGTTTTCTCGTGTTTTAATACTGGGAGAAAAATAGACTGTATACAAATTTGCTTTGTAACGTTGAGGGGCTAAGCGTTTTATGTATGTAGTACAAATATTACAATTATTTTTATTTCTTATAATAATTTGGAACCAAGTTATTTCTCTTGTGTTTTTTTCTTTCAGTATGCTAAGATAGTCTATATCACTTTACTTGATGTTTTGCTAATATAAAATATTTTAACACGTAGAAAAAGCGCGGCGTTGAGCTCAGCAAGTCAATTCGCAATGTTTCGAAAATTAGGTGGAAATTAGGGAACGTAGTGGCTTAACACTTGGTTCCCTCTGCCTACACTATATGTGGGAAAAGAATACTATCTACTTTTCCTTACATAATAAATTGGTATATGATTATGTGAAACCCTTGAATTATATCGGATGTGACACTTTTCTTTTATTTTTCATTGTAACTTTAATGTTTAGTCATAAATTTTATTTATAAGTGTGGTATTGGCACAGATAAAGTACGTTTTAAATTAACACAGACATGATAATTTAAAAATATTGCCATAAAATACAGTATCGATAGATATACAATATTATGAGTATTCTTCACTCTGACTCACTGCATACCTCCTGATAACAATATATACCTACATTTACAATTTATATAAAAATTAAATCTAGTCTATGTTTCTTGTTTTCTAATATGTTGCCTGAATTTGGTATGAAAGAAATTGTAAAAGGACAAAGAACTATAATATTTATAAAAAAAATATATTAATTGATATCTACAAATATTAATTATGGATTTAGTTAAAAAAATCGTTACAAAGAAAAAATAAATATGCTCATGATAAAAAATATGTTATATATTAAAAAAACACGTAGGTTTAATGTAAATGACTTTTAAAACCGGTAGTGTTCACAATGTAAATACAATACCGGATACATACATACATATATACATACATTCATACATACATCTACATACATACATATACATATGTACCTACGCCAAATATGGCGTTTGATAAGTGTACTTTATTTTATACAAATGTAAACGAATTCGAACATGTTTTTAGGATTAATCAAATTACTCATAACTTTTCACTGATTGAGGCCATTCGTGCGCAGGGGCACAAAGTGTGACTGTGAAACCGACTGGTTGTGGGTTCGATCCCCACTCGAGGAGATGAAATATTTATATTTCCATTTCTTCGCTCTGGTGTCGAGGCAAGCCCGGCGTTGTTCTGCCACTCAACACGCAATGCCTCCAGAATTCGGCAGAAAGTGAGGAACGGAGTGTCTTAACACTAGGTTCCCTCTACCTACCCTGCAGTGTACGGGATACAGCGTGAAAGTGTTTTTTTTTACTGATTAATAATTTTTGCATAAATTTATACATTACACTCCTTTATAAAATATATAACTGCAAACACATATAACTGACACGTGTTTAACTGTTGCTCAATGATTGTATGTTAAAATTCCACAAGGGAAAATGTTTACATTCGTAAATACTGCACTGCCTTGGTACGGTCACTAAATTCCAGCGTTGATTTCCGCCATGCAAGAAGCAATCTATATTAATAATAAAATCGTATGGGATCGGTGTCTGAAGATATGATAACGTCATAGAGCCAAAAACAATGATTTTATTTTTTTATTTCTTTGTAAGTGCTGTGTCACGCTAATCTCAGAATGAGCTTAACCGATATAATTGCAGTTTTCACTATGGTATTATGGGAAGATTTCCTTAACATTTAGTTTTTGTTATATTCCAATCGAATACAATGAAAAATGTTGTAAAGAATATAGTTTAAAAAAATTGCTGTAAAAAACTATTTTATTGAATTGGCCGAAACTTAATATAGGTATATATATGCATATATTGTTTTTAAAATTATATTATCATTAGAAAGCGAAAGTAAGACGTAACTGCGAGTGGTTCGCTAGTTTTTTAAATAAATACGAAGAAATCCTATAAAATTACCGTTAATAATAACAATGTGTTAAATATCCTTAAAATTAGACTATTTTGTACGTCGGACAGTTACGCCCTACGTAATAAATAATAAATATTAATATTCTAAGTAAACGATAAGCGAGTCGTTGCTCACGCTACGCACGTCACAGGAAAGACCCACGGAACTAAAGTAGTGAAAGTAAGTAACACACCGAGATATCAATAAACTAGTAAGTTATGCAAATTGCGACGCTTTTACTTTACTGTTAAAACAGATTTGTCTACTTTTAGAATAATTTTCAATATAGAAATAATAATATAGCACTTTATAAAACATATGCCATAACCACTTAACAGATTTTTAATTGACTTATGTGGATAATAGTATGTGGGCGTTAATAAATAGATACATGGTTATGTAAACAATTATGATCGACCACACGTATTTGAGCCTTATTACATTGTGATAAAGTATAAAAAGGTACTTTATGAATTTTATTTATTTTGTCTTGTCCTATAATGCTTAATTACATTACTATGATGATGTTGATGTGTATGGCAAGTTATCACTAAATCCTGCAATATAGAGTATAATTTTAATTTAATTATTAATAATTCAGCTTCATCCTGTATTCCATAAATAGCTGAGTAAGCAGAAAATCTATATATAACTGTCAAAATTTACATTTTTTGCCCTAATTCAAGACAGCCTGTTGAGTGTTGGCACTCAATACACTCACTATCTCCTTACCAATGTGGTATAATAAAAATGACTAATTACTCTGCATCGGAACCAAACCTACAACACTGCTTTTATGAGCCTATACAATCCCATTGAGCCACAATGGCCTCACTACATATTGTTAATTACTATTCATACATTTATGCCTGTGTTTGCTTTTAAAGTAATAAATGTAATAATAATACCTTTAATGGATATTTTAATGAAGTTTTCTAAAATATCATGCCAAAATAAGAAGTATTCAAATTTGTGTGTGTCTATCATGTTTTTATTTAATCAAGGTCATATTTGCCCAACTAGTTTGCATCACATTGTTACTGAGAGTTAGTAATGAAATAAAAGTTAAAGACAATCTAAATCTTATTTACTGATTAAATTAAAATCATTTATAAATATTATGTAGGTAAAAAAATGTCCATTTGCACTGTAATTTTTAAAATGGTTCTAAATGCTATAGTTTAATAATTATAAAATAATATTGTCAATGATAAAAAATAGCTATTAATTTTGTTAAGACACTCCATGCTACCCTTTCAGCATCATTTTTGAGGCATTGTGTGCTGATTGGCAGAACTCAGTGCAGTATTCATGTCATGCATTGTGCTGGTCATGTTATCAGAAAGAAGAAATGAAAATAATTAATTTCTCCAAAAGAGAATCAAACAATTGTCATATCTACAATTGGCTGTCACTGTGCCATGATGGCCTTATTATTTACTCATAAAATTTGTAAGCCACTTACTTTTTGTAGACTCTACAGAAGGAGTTATTAATCCTTTTGTCAGATAGGTGTCTTCTACGGTCCTCGAACAAGTCTTTGATGGCTGTCACTCCAAGCACAAATAACACTGGTAGCATCGCCACTTCTTTACCAAATGCATTAATGGCTGGCACCCAGTTTAATAACACTATAAATATAAAGTACACATTTGCAATCCTATGGAATTGCTCAAAAAGGTTCTTAGGTAT
>JAATLQ010032971.1:0-16085 GCA_013421005.1 Heliconius erato x Heliconius himera | reverse complement strand
TTTTCTTTAAGATCACATAGCGTCTGCATCCTTTGTCTGCATACATTCTCTTTCACCAGCAGTAAACAAACAGGTCTTCAATCAACGCTGTGTGTTTCGAAGTAACATAATATAGCTGTTTTGCATTACAACAAAACAGTTATTATGTGTATGAAGAAACACACAGCGTTGCAGCAAGGTTCTTGCTGGTGAGTTATGAAGACTTCTATGAGTGACAGATGACAGTACGTCGCCACAGATAACAGATGACGTACGTCACTGCAGAAGTGAAAGAGGAAAGTATTTCGAGGATTATTTGGTAAGTCAACCATTTATATATGCAAATAGGCGAAATTAAGAGACTGCTTCTTCAATCAACGCTGTGTGTTTCTTCATACACATAATAACTGTTTTGTTGTAATGCAAAACAGCTATATTTTATATAATATTATATTAAAATGTTATATCATTAAAATATTTTATTATTCACCTCATTACCATTTATTTCTGTACACACATGTAATATATAAATATTCGTTTAATATTTCTTTTTAGCTTATAATCTTGAATATACTAGGATAGCCTAGAGTTAAGATATCCCACATTATTTACCGGATTGAGGAAAAGACAATAATTTCAATATAATCATGTCCTCAAGTGGGAATCAAAATCCACAAACAAAGCGATCATAAACAGACTATGTCTCGACAGCCTTAAAGTAACTTTTGAGAATAAAAAAATTAGATATTATACTCAAAAGACAACAAGCAAGTCACCTTTCAACATGCACTCTATAAGTAGTATGATCAGCATCGTCCAACGCCGGTGACAGCGGGTCGGGGTGCTCCAGGGCTCCGGGACCGCCTCCCACGTCCCATTGCACACGGAGTTTGCTATCTTGTACTAATATACGGAGATAACGGTCTGATTCCTGTAATTGTTTAATTGAAAAATAATATTTTTTCCTCAAATATCTTGGAAACAACTTTTAGGTTTATACCAATCCACCTCCGGATTAAGGATGCAATTTAGATATACACATCTATAAAATTTTGTAGATTTGTCAGTAATTTTATTGTGTAGCATTTACTTATAGCTCATATTTATGGTTATTTTTGTACTTGAATACTAGATATTTTCTCAAATATAGTTAATTATATTAAAAATATTTCATATAATCATGAAAAGCTATTGTGCTTAGCCACAAACATTTGCCTTCTTTTTCATTATATAGAATTTAGAAATGAGGCTGATAAATGAAGAGAATCAACGGAAACTATTGACTATTTCTGTGTTTATATCGCCAAAGTCTTATTAATAATAATTGTAATAAAAGTAATATTTCAAAGTTTTACAAACAGAAATAAAAGAATTACATTCATACCTGATCAGGCAAATACAAGATAGTTCCATCTCGTACAGTCGCGTCGAAGCTCAAAGCGAGCGACACGCGCGTCGCGGCCGGCGCGCTCCACGCCGAGTACGCGCGCGCGCATCCCGCACCGCCGCGGGGGGATGTTATCGAGACTGAAATCTGGATAAAGAATGGATGACAAATTATTTTTAGTCTCACCTTGTATCTCTCATATAGCAAGGTAACCAGAGGAATCCTAGTGTTAAGTCACTCCATTACCCATTCACCTCAGAATTTTTGAGATATTGCGTGTTGTAATAAAACGAAATGAATTAATTAATTCCTTGTTTTACTAAATAAATACATATATTCATTAACGACAATAAGATAAAACTAATAAAGGGAGTTCTTATTGTAAATAATTTAATATAATATTTATTTATATTAAAAAAACATATGTAAAAAATAAAGTTTTATTTCCACCACCTAACAAACATAATGATCACAAGAGAAGGCAACTTAACTAACTAAGCTAGTTTCACTATGCCTGCTTCATACAATAAGACGAGATAGAAGAGATACATAAAATATAAAAGAAAATTACACCAGTACTCACTCACTCACAGCATCATATTTTGCAGCACCGCAAGTAACGATTGAAGCTGTTCGAGTGAACATGCTTCTGCTGCTGCTAGAACTTTATAAGAAAACAAGATACATATAAATAAAACAAAGCACTCACAGTAGTGGCAGCATGTCGAGCACGTAGCACCTGCTCCCTCAAGGCGCGCAACGCCGGCTGTAGGGACCGCGCTGCTGCATCATGTTCTAGTGCACGTGCTTGTGCTGCTGCTGCTAGAGCTTCTGCCACTTCCTTACCGCGTAGTGTGTTGCCACGGATTTGAGATACTGTAGAATTATTATATTATTTTTATAGTGAAATAAAAGTTCTTAACAAAGGTTAAAGATATTATAATTTAATAAGCGTTGCATATAGTTTATAGGTGCCTTTATGAGATCAAAGTGAAAACAATAAAATAATTACACTAAATTGAATTTAAAGTTTTTTTTACTTCATTAGGATTTTATTTATTGTATACAATAAAGATATATTTATAAGCAAGTACACTGTATTACTAGATAAATAATGTAATAACTCACCATGTTCTTCAGCCGCGCCTAACGCCGTATCACCCAAACGCTGTAACGCAGCAAGATTCCTCCTTAACTGATACCGCACTTTCCTTCGAATTTCTGCTGCTTCATCGTAAAGAGCTCTTGTACTCGCGAAAACACGTTCTGCTTGAGCGCTTGCTAGTCGTAGAGCTGGTAGAGATGCCTCACCCACTACGCCGCCAGCTACATTACCCGCCATGCCAGCTTCAGACCCATCTACGCCCCCCGCCGCGCCTCCCAGCGACCGCTCCTTCCAACCTAATGCTCGTAAAGTAACACTGATAGCATCAGTTCGGTGTTGTGCTGATTGTAGTTGGTGACGTAGCTCTGAAAATTGTGATTACTATATCAAAAACTCATTTAACTTATTATAACAAATCTGGATTTTATTCACAAATATTAATTAATTCTCTTAGTAAATAATTTTGATCGATAGTATAAAAAATTTTCGTTTGCGTATAATTTTAACTTTGTATAATTATCATCTGGCCAATTATAAAAAAATATTTTCATTTAATTGTTCTGGTAAGACCAGGTGCGGTGTTAAGTTTCATCTTTCTCTTCGAGAATGGTGTGTCTTGACATGTTTTTCTCTGCAGACTAAAGCTGTTTTTAAAATTAACTCACCATCAGCCTTAGCCAGCAATTCAGTTCCACGCTTCATAAGATTCTCTGAAGCAGCACGTTCATTAGCTGCAGTCCGCACTAATGGCTGTGGTCCTCTTGCTATTTTGGCAGCAGTGCCTGCGGCAGCGGTTGCAGCGGCCGCGGCTATTGAGGCCTCGCGGACTCCATCCGCTACTTGTCTCCAAGCTCGTGCGGCGGTTACGCCCTCTGATGCGAGAGCTCTGGTGCCGGCGAATAAACTGTAATTTGATTAGAAATAAAGGTAAAAGTAATTTTTATTAAAGATTATCTACATTACCAATTATATAATTCTTTAAAACATTTAAAAAAATGTTTTAATTACAAAAAGATCTAATAAGGACTTTATAGTGGATAATATTATTAAAATCTTTAAAAAAAAAATTTTTTTAAACGTAAAGTCACTGCTGTTAAACCTACTGGCTTTTATAGCGACACCGGGTGGAGAAGAAGGTCTCTGGAAGGAAGGCTCTGTCGACAAGAAATTGCAAGCACTACGTGGCTGCTTGAGATATGATTGTCGGTGGCAAGACAGGGGACGACTTGCCACCGACAATGAGCGGAGCTCAAATATGTCGGTGAACAGGCTAGGAAAACATTATTACTTACTTTTTATATTCTTTAGCCTTCTCCCCTAACATAGCAACATGCTTTTCCACAGTATCCAAATACTTTTCTTTGTATTTCGGAGTGAGGTTGTACAAGATGCCCTCTTTTTCTTCAGCGGCAGACGTCAAGTTCTTTAGCTCAGAGAGTAAAGTAGGAAAGGAAACTGCAAGATTTTGAGTTTGCAGAAGATCTATACGAGTTTGCTCTGTAAGGTTGTGCGTGGAGAGCTTTGATATGTCCTGTAAATAAAAAATTATTAAGAATTACTTTCATATACTTATATTAAAATTTTAATAATTAAATTTTAATAATTAAAAAATAAATGAGATCTTCTTAATATTATGATATAATAACAATAGCATACTATGCCCAAATATAAAATAATAGTAGCAAGAGTCTTTTTAAATTATTTTACTGACACATTTCTATGACAAAGATAGATAGAGCTCAAGATAGAGCTTAGTGGCGTGCCATTAGAGAGGCCTATGTCCAGCAGTGGACTAGGACAGGCTGATGATGATGATGATGATTTCTATGAAAGGCATACAACCTACAATTGCACAAAAGCTTATCGTAAATACGACGGTACGAGTCCTAATCGAAGGAATTATTTATTTTCATTTCCCCACTCTGGTTACAAGACAAAGAGGCATTGAGCTACACTACTCATCACGCAATGTCTTGAAAAATAGGCGAAAAGTAGCGATTTGGCAGATTGTTTTAGCACTAGTTTATGCGTGATACAGCGTGAAGCTAACAAAAAAATATAAAAATATTTTTAACTTTACCTCTAACACTAATCGACATCGCAGTCCAAAGTCTTTAACATTCGCCAATTTGGGAGTTACTGTCTTTTTGACTTCTGCAAAGGTATCACTCACACTCCACACGGTATCGGCAAGGTGTGGGAGATCCTCGGCCTTTCTTTCCCACTCTTCAAGACCAGATTGCAGCTTCCGTAGACGTTTTATCACATCGTCTACACGATATTTGTATTCATGGACAGATGTTGATTGGAGGTTTGCCTGTAAATTGATTTGTCAATGTTGTAAAAGCAGTAAAGAACGACAAGCCTTGGTTATTTTTTTTATTATTAAAAGTAATTCTTCAAAATTATTATTTACTTCTATCATTTTTCCATTTTAAAAATATTTTTTATAGAAAGTTCAAATAAGTTTCGGAAGACCAAGACTTTGTACTTGTACCATAGTACAGTCCTCTTAAATCATCATTTTATTGATACAGGATTTGAGTATTATTTTATTGATACAGGAATAAAATAATACTACTCCTTGTATTCGAATATACTTAACTTAACTTCACGCTTTATCCCTTGCGGGGTAGTCAGAGAGAACGGAGCGCCAAACGCTACGGTCTCTACATACCTCTTTCGCCTCGTCCACTGTCATCAACCTCTTCATACATGCCCTACGGGGGGTCCTCATACTTTTTACGTGACCTTCCTCCAGTATCTTTGATACTGTGTTTTCGAAGGTCAACCGAGGTGTCCCCTACCTCTCTTACCGCTCACTTTTCCATCACTTTTCGAATATACAATCTACTTAAATTATTATTTCAATATAAACTTAAGCTTACCGAATCCGACACATCAGTAACTCCAGTAATATAATCAATGATACTTATTTCCTTTATTTCTTTTAACAAATGCCTCGCTTCTTTCAAAGCTCTGTGGGCACTTAAGTGTTTCTCGCCTCTAGCAAACTCATCTAACCTTTCCACTTGTTCCGCTAAAATCCTTTTCTCTTTCAAAACTTTTTCCAAACCAGTCGTACTTTCTAAGCTTAACGATAAAGCTTCATTTTCTCTTCTTAAAGCGTCTTCTTTTAGTTTATTGGCGTTAGTAAATAAGTTATGCTCATTTTCTTCTAACTTGGCTATAGAAACTTCTAAATCTTTAGAATTCTTAATAGATTTATTTACATCTTGGAGAGTATTGCGTAATTTGGTTGCGTTTCCTGTGAATTCTCTTAGTGCTGGGAATGGTTGCGGGATCCGGGTTAGTTCTATTAGATCTGCCTTTGAATGCATTTCAGCTGTTAACTCTTCGATTGAGTCCAGTAGAGTTTGAGTACAGTTGTCGCAAGCTAGATTAAAAAATATGCTTTTGTAAATACAAGTATACAAATATGTGCAATAAATATGTTCTTTTTTCAAATATATTTTATTTAATTTTCTCCTGAGACTGTTTTCTTCGCTTGCATGTTAAAGCACGTCATTGAGTCTAAACACACTGTAAATTTTATTTGACTCATTTAAATCTGGGTAATAGTTTTCCTGGATATAGTATCAAACATTTAAATATGCAAGCGTTTTTCTTTATCTAATATTACTAAAGTTTTAACAAACTCTACAACATCTAATTCTATAATTAATATAGACTAACATGAAACACTCACGTTTGCACCCATCATCATCCAAATAGTGTCTTGGTTTTACACAAAGTTGACATCGGTCACCAGTAGCGTATGGTGCGCAGCTACAATGGGGAGAACAGCGTGGTGTTATAGAACCCCGGGTGTCGCACCCACAAGGCTCACATCTACCATCCGCGGTGCGCTTCCAGCCCACTGCGCATGAACCACATTGAGGTCCTGCGTAGCCTGTGACAAATATGGTAAAATTAGTTAATTTGCTTTGAAAAAATTAAGGTGGAGCGAGTTCAAACTGTGCGAGAAATATTTTTTTGCCCACTATTAACCTATTTTCGAGACATTAGCAGAGCGAGGAAACAAATATAATTGATTTATCCTGCTAAAAGAAAATCGAATCCACAAGCGTCGCGCTAAAAGTTGGACACTGTGTTACTGCGGCGAGACAGTCTTGTCATATAAATAAATACTTATGTATAACTAACCTGGCTTGCAATAGCACTGCAGGCGGCCATGCGCCACGCCGCAGGCTACAGCGTGCGACACGTCGCGAGAGGGGCACGGGCACGGCTCGCAGCCCTCGTCTGCAAGCCCGTAGTAGCCCTCCGCGCAGCGCTCGCAGTGCGCGCCCGCTGTGTTGCGTGTGCAGTTCTGATTATAATAGTGCTGTTATAGTAGCCATTCGTTGCACAAATTTAACTAAATTATATATATTATATACTCTATGAAATTGAAGACGTTTATATATAAAGATGTATTGTATATTTTTTTAACTGCACGTAGTACCAAAAAGCAGGCAGAAGGAACCATTACCGTATCTAGAGATATTTTCTGGGCGAGGCGTGGCCCTTAGCTTTGAACAAATATGTTCGTTTAAATGTTGTTTTTTTAATTTTTCGGGGCAAACTTGGTTGTAAGTAAAATTTCTGGAGTGGGCACCAGATATTCTAGAGTTAATACAGGCCGTTCCCTATTTCTCGCAAAAATTCTGATTGTACTTACTAGTGTTGGGTGTAAAGGAAAAAATATTTGTACCTTGGAAAAACTTTTTGTTTTACAAAATGACATTTTACACATATTATTTATGATTAAAAAAAATTACCAAACAATGTCCAGTCTGTGGATGACAAGCTTCAGCTCTCCCGTTACAATCACAAGGCCTGGACTTCTCCACATCTATCACTATTGTTCCAGCGATATGGTGGACCCTCGGAGGAGAAGGGGGTATCCAGAACCCCGCAGAGGGCCGGTGGCAGGATGGCGCGTCGTACCCTCGGGGACAGAGACAGCGCTCTACACCTAGGGCAGGAGCTCCACGGGAAAGACCAGCTATTGCTGTTTCTAAAGTCACGTTTAGTAATCTGTTAATAGAGAAATTGATTGTTTTATTTTTTAATATATGTAGATTTTATATGAGTACTTTTTAATACAGAAAAAAATAATTGTGATCTTAAGCATCATGTGATAATACAAGACTTTTTGGCTTTCACGTTAATTATTCATGTTTAATAAATTATTTTACGGAATCTTAACCCTGCAGTAATTCGACATTTTTATATTAGGCCGCCATATCTTTTACTGTATAAAGTGGCGCCTTAAATACATTAGATGTAGGCTCGTTCACGACACAAGAGTAGAAATTATTTACATTTCCCTGCACTATCAAGATGAATCATGATGTATGCACACATAACACGTAATATCCCGAATTTGGAGAACGAAGTGTCCTAGCATTATATTCTCCTCCCCACTACATGTCGGATAAAACGTGAAGCTGCAAAACAAGTTAAATATACACTTACAGCACATGCATAGGTTCATTGTAGGCTGGACCTCGTGTGGACAGCCGTAACAGCAATCGTCTCACATCCAGCAATCCCAACATCAGTTCACCGCGGGAGGCCCCCCTCAGCCTGCCAGCGTTACGTCCACGTACTTCCCATAGCGACTCGTGTAGGTATACCGCGTGAGAGCCGTTTACAGCTGGAATGCGCTGGAAAAAAATAATCCTTTTTTCGTATTGTTATTTTTTATAGTGTTTGTACTTTTTGGCCATCGTGGCGCACTTAGCGCGCAACGTCGCCAAGGTTGAGAATTGGGGGTACGTAGAAAGTGTCTTAACAGTCAGTTGCCCCTCTTATCAAATGTAAGTATATACATATTTAACTTTTTATTGTGACATGCTCTGGCAGTCATAGACATTCTAATTAATTAAAAATCTTCCTTCATATAAGAAATATTGAGACTAGTCGTGGTGCAGGGGCACAAAGTGTGACTGCAAAAACCGATTGATTGTGGGTTCGATCCCCACTCGAGGAGATGAAAAATTTATGTAAATTTATATTTCCATTTCTTCGCTCTGGTGTCGAGGCAACGGCGGCGGCGTTGAGTTCTGCCACTCAACACGCAATGCCTCCAGAATTCGGCAGAAAGTGGGGAACGGAGTGTCTTAACACTATGTTCCTTTTGCCTACCCTGATGTGTGCGGGATACAGCGTGAAGCTAATTTCATATAAAAATTACGATGTTCTACAATTATATATAACATCAAATCAATCATGCAAGATTGTTATAATATTTGAGAATTGTTTTTGCACTACAAAATAAACAACCTTTCGAAATAAAACCAGCGCGTAACCAAACAAAAACGTTTTGTATTTTTATGTGATTTCACATAAAAATACGAAACGCTACGTTAAAAACCCTGTATTTTAATATTTTTATACCGATTGTTTATTTTTATTTTCACGTTATATCCCGCATATAGGAGAGTGGTTAGGGGGAACCTAGTGTTAAAACAATTCGTTTTCCAATTTCTCATTTTTTTGTTCAGAATTTTCGCGGCGTTAGCGGAATATGATATCAAAGAAAGTGATATCAAATTCCGCTTGTCTTGTTACCTGAACAAATAGAGGAAAATAATGTATTCCTCTGAGTCGAAATCCAAAACCACTGAGTTTACAGTCAGATATTATACAGCTGACGATAATTATAGGGTAAATAAGGCAAAGCGACTACTAACCTCATAATAATCCAACACTATATTATTCCCATAAATACTGACGAGTGGAAACCTAGTCATCACATGTTGAGGGAGAGGTTCGCCACCCTCTTCCTCTACCCTGAATCTAAGGGCGCCTCCATACGATAAGACGTGGTCACCAAGAAACAGTTCACCAAGTTCAGCATATACTGGTACAGAAGGCCAGGGCACGAGAATAGTGCCTTCTTGTATACTTGTGCGGACGGAAAAGAGTTCTTGCTCAGTCTAGGGACAACATAAAAAGAAATATCTAAATAAATACTTATTTGAAATAATTTTAAGTAAAGGCGACAGATCTACAATAGTTATTATGTTTTTCTTAGAAAAATGTTTATTAAGCACGGCAACTATTCGTTTATCTACAATAAAATATGTTCTATATCACTATACTATACTAGCCTTAGTAATAGTATCTCCTCTTAATAATTTCAAATGTAGCGGAGTGGCGGCGTGCAACGCCGCACGGGTGACGGACGCCTGCGTACACTTCGCGCTGCGTCCGAAGCAGAAGCACGCGGTGCATCCCGCGGGGTTTATTTCCGAAAGACCGAAGGTGCCATCGAGGCAAGTGTCGCATTTTTCCCCCACCACGTTTTCCTGTAAACATTTTGGTTAAATGAGATAGGCGAAGTTTAAGACATAAATTAATTAATTTAAAGACGTGCGAAAGTTAGATTAAACATAAAAAAAAGATATATAATAATTCTTAATTTGTACCATAATATTAATTATTCAAAAATATTAAAAAAAATTTCAAAAAATCAGATAAAAATAATATTTACTAAAAAATCTCTATTTATTAATAATGAAATGTACAATCTTACCTTACAAGGGCATTCTCCCTTCTCATTACAAGAACAGACCCCCTTCCCGCAACCCTTGGTTCCAGCTACAGAACAGCCACAAGGTCTACACTTCGGCCCGAAGAAGCCAACAGCGCAGGAGCTACAATCGCGGCCGGTCCAGCCGCGCCGGCACTGGCACTGACCGCTCACTGCGTCACAGCTGTCTGGGAGATTACACTGTTTATTATTATTTTTTAGCTTCACGTTTTATCCCGCATTTAACATTGTAGGTAGAGGATATCTAGTGTTCAAACACGCGAATATCAACACTTTTTTCGCTCAATTTTTGAAACATTGCATATTAAGTGGAGGAATTCGAGCGGCGAGGAAATTGAAATAATTAAATCATTTCCTGTAGTAGGAATCGAGCCCACAATTGTCGCGCCATTACCCTCGACGGCCACGTTATTATTATTGTTGATATACCACTGAACATACCATATGTATGTACCGGGACACATTTATAGGCCTAAAAACGAATGTACAAAACGCACTTTTATGACTTAATAGTCATTGTAGGTTTATTTGTATTGATTGTCATTATATGAATCAATTATTAACTTTATTTTAAGCAATTTTATAAGCTTTTATTAATTTACCAACAAAATTATCTCCACTCAAAGGAGTGTTCCACTAAACATGTAATATACAACATTCATCTGATACCCGACTTCCAGTTTCCCAAACACTAACCAGCAAGAGCACCAGGTCCACAAGAACACGGTCTACACCCAAGAGCTCTGCCCCAATAACCTCGTGCGCACTGCTGACATCCCGCTCCTCGAGTCCTTGCAGGGCAAACACACCGGCCGGTTATTGGGGAACACATGCGGCCGTCTGTGCAAATTGGGCACGCTGAAAATCATAAAGCTGTTTTAAAGTACTATTCATTCAGTAAAAATTAGAAAATAATTAGAGAAGTACAAAAGTTTGAACGTGGTGGGATTTACACTCAGTAAATCGATACGATCGATATATAGATACAATTGAAATCCATGTATTTTCAAGACAAACATTCTGTTCTCCAATTTCTGCCGAATTTTCGAGATCTTGTCCTTCGAGTAGCGGACCTCAACGTCGGGATTTATCTTAGGACCAGAGCGAGGAATTGAAATAATTCATTCTCTTGAGTGGGAATCACAACCCCAACCTCTCAAATTTATTATAAGGTAAAAATTTACATTTCACTTACGCAAACATCCATTAGGCCCAAATCCGTAGTATCCAGAGAGGCATCTGTCACACCTCCTGCCACCGACACCGACCGAGCAAGCGCACACGCCGTTGACAGGGTCGCAGGCGGCCGCGCCCGCGTCGCACTCACAACGCCTGCAGCCACCCTGCTCCAGTCCCCAGTAACCTTCCTAGGAGAAAATTTTGGTTATATTTTGTACTAATAAAAGTAAGGAAAAACAACTCATTGTTAAGACAATCCGTATTCTTCTTGAACTTGTGGAGGAACTCAACCTTGCACACAACATTAACTTGTATATTCTTAGTCAGACAAAAGAAATTTAATTTATATGAAATCATATCTCGAGTGGGGTTGGAACCCCTACAACTATTATGCTTACAATCTGACACTGCTTCATTAGGCCACAAAGACCTCGACTATAAAAAAGTATAGGTAATATCATTAGAATTCAGGAGATGTTCTTATAGCACAGCCTTACTGTAGACTGTGATGATTGTTGGTTTGATTTTCACTCGCGAGAATGAATTATTACGAATACAGGAATTGATTTAAGATAGATAAAAATATTAAGATCTTAATGGTTAAATGACTAAATATTTATTGCACAATATTTTACACAATACTTTACGATATTAAAGCACGTCGCTTAATAGTTATTGTTTGATACAGCGCAGCATAAGTTTAATGCGATATTAATGAGTGAATGACTATAAACGTTTATAACACAAATGAATAATTTATGATTGTTGATGTCCGTTTAGAAATATATGCGGCTGTAATAGTGAAATACTATCGTAGTTGTATATTAATGAAATGATTGGAAGGACTTCAATATATAAAATTATATTGCAATCATAATAAAAATTACTAGAATTAACTATACGATTATATAATAAAAATAATATATTATGCAATATAGCAAAAAATACACAAAGTCAATACTTTGTTAGTTTCTAGGTGTGTAGACAAGAGAACCTCTTCATGTAAAATTGTTGTTTAGTAGTTACTTTCTGTTCTGTGTGTCTTTGTGTTTAAATGCATGTTCAACAAGGTTTTTGTAAATTATTTATAAATAGTGATGCCGGTGACTTCTTATGCTTTGGAATACATCAATTTGAAGAAGTCGGTAAAATTAGAATAGATTTTAGCTTTGTCAAAACGCTAAAAAGCTAGATTTATGGTCCCAGTTGAGGTCGTTAAGGCGCAGAAAAAAATCAACAAGCTTCTAGCCATCAAAAGATACGAGCATTTATGCATCGTTTATGATGCATGTTGTATGAAATTCGCCTCGTAAACACACCTGACTGATTTTTTTGAATTTCTATAACAAACATTTTCATTTTCCAAATAATTTTTACCTCACAGAAAAGTAATAGATCTATTTAATTCCCTACATGCTCTCACTTCCTATATAAATCACTGTGCAGTGTGCATACAACCGTCACTCAATGCCTATCAACTAAATGCAAATGTACGGACCTCCGTAGTAATGTCTCGTTGGTATTTCCTCGCGTGTACGAGGTGCAACGGTTACTGTACGAGAGTACGAATGTCAAAATCTATAAATGAAATTTGCTCATAAGTAATTTATAGACATAGGGAATATAGTGTTAAGACACTTAATTTCCGACGCACCGCTCAATGTTCAAGATGGCGTCTTATGAGACAGTGTTCAACGCCATGTATTGTCTTGTTACCAGAGCTTGGAAATACAGCGTAATGTTTAAAAAAAATTTTTTTCATTATCAAATTGCACCGAACCTTTTTCAAATTTCATTGAAATCTTGCTAAGGAAACTCAAACTTAAAGTAGACCTTCCTTTGCACCTTTAACATATTTCCCATGCTAACTTTTGCTTATATAAGTACTAGAGCCAGGTGCGAATCAGTACGTATAGTTAGCAATTACACCTTGTTTATTCAATTAAATGTTTCTCGTACACGCCCGACGCGAATTGGAAAATGGTAATTTGTTGTTCGAGATCAAATCCCAAATCACTTAAATCTTACGGTCTTTAATTTAAATCTTTACAGAATTTAAATATTTTAAATTTGTTGTTGTATAGTTTTATATTGTTGGAACGTTGAGTAGATACATCATAGATTTTAAATGTTTTAAGATATTGTAGATAAGACATATAATAAAAACAGAGGCCTTTGTGAAATGAAATATCATTCTGGGAAATTAAATATTTAATATTTTTACTCTCTCGTTTTATTTTTACGTTCCGCCTCAGAAATCGTCGGAAACTGGAGAACGGAAGTGTTTTATTGGGAATGGAGTCTTAATACTAGATTTCCAGATTCCCTCTGCATACCGTCATATGTGCTTGATACGGTGTGAAGTTAAAAATTTAACGTGATGAATGAAGGTGCAGCATGAAAGAATCTCATGTTTTCCTTTTTTTCTTGTTATACACTATAAACACGAGCCGTACTTTTTTATAACAATCAGTTCTTTATTTTAAATAATTGGACAAGAACTTAGAGTGAAGGCACTCCGTTTTCCACTATAACCTTGATACTTCCTACGATCTTACCTCGCATGTATCACACGCCCGCCCCGTGACGTGTTGTCGACATCGACACTGTCCTGTCCGTATGTCACACACGCTGGTCTCCGCACCTATTGACGAACAGTTACAACCTGAAATAAATGAAATATATCTTTAGTTATGTATTTTTACCTATTAATACTATTAGCATAGTTTGGAAGTGACCAGAACACTATAGATGTGGATTCAAATCATTCTAAGGGGAATATTGCATGCACTTTCGTGTATGATCAGACAAATTAAACTGTACCTCAATATAGGTTGTTTATATGTAAAGTCCAGAAAAAGTTACAGTATCCTAAGTCAAAAGAGCACTGAGTGACCTGTGTATCTCTGCTTAGACCAAATCATGTCGGATATATGTGATCACCATGAAAAAAAACAGATAATGAAAGCCAAATACAAATATTTTATAAATATCGATCTCGACGGCAATCCAACAATCACGCGGCCGCCATATCTGAGGAATGGCGATTTAATTGAACCTAGTAGTATCTGACGTCTTACATCTAGTTTCGCAGGCATCACGTTATCTAAGATATTTAGTTCTGCCAACTAAGTAGAAGCTGGGGTTTTATCTATTCGCTAATGTACAAAGCGGGCGCTATTACCCGTGCTTTTAAGTAGTTAAAGTTAACTCTTAAATGCTTTTTATGATAATTGAAGCAATAGTAACATTTTGGGATATATCTGTATGGATACTCTTTGGTGTCTTAATATTAGGTTAAGACACTCCAAAGTCACAGTACAGTGAGTTAGTAATACTATAGTAATTTTATGTAAAAACATATAATAAAGTTATTGATACATATACTCTCAATAATTTATTTATTATATTTGAAGATAACGAGTACTTGACTAGTTATAATACTGTTTTTTATATAAACGATAGAAGGACTGACACTACTGATATTTTTATGTACGTTGACGATTTAAAAGTGTTTAAAGTGTTATTTAAATAAATAATATTTTTATTTTATAATTTAAAGTTTATTACGCACAATAATACATTTAAGGGTTAATATAAATAAGATTAGGCTCCTTCTGTATCTCTAATTATCTTAAAGGTAAGCTTAAAATTAAATCAATAGAGTACTAAAGCCGTTGGTGTTGCAATTAAATGTATCGTATTTATTACTTGTTTGCTTGCCTATAATAATAATATATAGCCATTATTAAGTATTTTAAAGCTAATACATGATATACCTCTCTATATAAATTTAATAACTAAATTTAAGAAAATTTATAATAAACAAAGCCAGTCGAGGCGCAGGGGCATAAGCGTGCGACAAACAGTGGTGTGGATTCGATTCCCACTCGAGGAAATGAAATATTTAACCAGTTGATTGGAGGCATTGCGTGTTGAGAAGCGGAACTCACCGGCGCGCTTAGCATCATTATCAGAGCTAGGAAATTAATTCTTTCCTCTGAATAGGACTGAACTCGCAACCCGCAGGCGCGACCGAATATATTATATTATTGCTAGATTTACAAAATATCTATTCATTTATACGTACTGAATGGTTCGTTGAATAGAAACACGATATATTTAACCAAGCAATGAACATTTAAGATAAAAGGAAAACAATCCAGAATTTTCTCTTCCATTCCATTTTATAAACTAATATAAGCATTCCCACAGCGCACAATTTGACTGTAAACACGACGATATGTGTTCGATTCTTACTTACAGGAACCACTCAACATCATTTACTGGCTCTGGTAACAAGACAACGCACGGCGTTCAATTCCTCTAATCAACACAGAGCGTCTCGAAAATGGAGTGAAAAATGGAAAACGATGTGCCTTAACACTACGTTAGGCCAGTCGTGGCGCAGTGGCACGAGGTGTGACTGCAAAACCTGTTTGTGGGTTCGATCCCCGCTCGAGGAGATGAAATATTTACTTAAATTTATATTTCCATTTCTTCGCTCTGGTGTCGAGACTAAGCGCGGCGTTGAGTTCTGCCACTCAACACGCAATGCCTCCAGAATTCGGCAGAACAGAGTATCTTAACACTAGGTTCGAGAATGTGCCATTGTATACGTATGATGAGTAGTCGAGAAACTACTCATCATACGTATACAATGGCACATTCTGCCAACGTTAAACGTCAATCAGTACGGTTTCATGCCACAGCGTAGTACAGAAGACGCCTTGTATGACTTGATAGGGCTCATTCGAAAAGAAATTGAACAGAAAAAAATTGTAGTGATGGTTTCATTGGATATAGAGGGCGCTTTTGACAATGCATGGTGGCCAGCCCTGAAAGAGGCTCTTATAAAGAAGGGGTGC
>JAATLQ010032970.1:0-16082 GCA_013421005.1 Heliconius erato x Heliconius himera | reverse complement strand
GATTAAAATAAAACTAATATTAAATTGCCAAAATGCAAACAAAAAAGGATTTAAATCGGTTAAGCCGTTTCTGAGATTATCGTGAACAAATTCACAGACAAACAGACAAACTGACCAAGTTCTATTACAATGTTAATTGTAATATCTTCCATGTACAGCCACCGATGAGTTAGGATTTTATTGTAAGTATCGATAAGTTGTGTTTTTATTTCAAAAATTCAAGTGAAGATTCTCATGGGTACGAAAATGCGACCTAAAGTTTTAATAAATTTGTCATTAAAAATCTTCATTGCGTTGCAAACATACATTATAGGTATATCAAAACACGAACATAATTCAGTGTGTTAATTAAATAATTTTGTGGTTTAAGCGGGCGAAGCCGCGAGCGGGTCGCTAGTAAATAATAAAATTGTCATTTTAAAACAAAACGCCATTTGTAAGGATGACGCACGCACACATAAACCTATCAAAGGAACACCGCCTCACACGCTTCATTTCGAAATCGAGTCGTATCTATTGGCGATAAAGTTCAAAGTTGTACTTTGACCTTGACCTTTAGTAGTATTTTTGTAGATCTATACGTAATCGCGTCACACGAAATATAGGTATGGATAAAACTCGTGAAATAAAAAAAAATCCTACGTCGAAAATGTTGAGGCATCTTGATTAATTTCTTTACCACCCTGCATATTTACCCGACTACCGGAGCATTACGATTTTGACTGTTATATATGTACATATGTCTATTTGTTCCCTCATATCTCCTAAACCACTTAGTACAATTTGACAAATGAGGAATTGTTAGAAGCGTCTAGATCGTCCGCTGGTTATAGGCTGTATGACGTTACATTAAACTGAATGTGGCTCCTCCTCCATGTGACATAATGTCATACAAAAAATCTTTTTTAATGGTATCATGTGGGGTGTCAAATTAAAGGATTTCATACTTTTTAGATAAAATTTACAAAATACTATTTGTTATTATAAAAATAGTAGTAACGAAATATTAATAATATTGTTAGCTCGTGTAAAAGAGGGTACATATAGATGAAAAAGACTGTAAAAGCAGTGGATTTGTGTCAATTGGGGGATTCTTCTAAGTTCTAGTTTCCTTCTGCCAACCCTGCTATATGCGGGATACAGAGTGAAGCTGAAAAAAAGAAAAAAAATGTGGAATGGATACTTCAAAATGCTACAACTCAGGAGACATAATTAGAGTTTTCCTTTAACTGTTAAAAAACTCTAAAGTTTCAACTTAAACCTCAGTAATGTCTACATTTTCAGCAAGCTTTCCTTTCTAAAAAGTGAATTTATGAAAAGGAACGCTTACTTGCGAGTTAATGAGCCGACATTCTGGTGATAATGTCGCCGGTACTTAACGAGTACTACGCGGCTAAAGAATAATATGGTAGGCTCCTGCCTGTAGGAAGATTGCAGAAAAGTTTTTAATTATTACTGTGGCCTATAAAAGGAAAATCACTGAGCTAATTTATGACATTGAAATATTCGTGAAATCGTTGTTTTATTCGCTTTATGTCGTTATGTTTTCACTACTCTCATTTTATAATGTTAAGAATTGAGGCCAGTCGTGGCGCAGGGGCACAAAGTGTGCCTATAAATTGACGGGTTGTGGATTCGATCCCCACTCGAGGAGATGAAATATTTGTTTACATTTATATTTTCATTTTTTCGCCCTGACGTCGAGGGGAAAGCGCGGCGTTGAGTTCTATCGCTGCCAGAAATTGTCAGAAAATGGGGAACGGAGTGTCTTAACACTAGGTTCCCTCTGCCTACCCTGTTGTGCGCAGGATACAGTGTGAAGCCAAAAAACAGGAAAAAAAAGAATTAAGCAATAATTTTAAATACGTTGTTTTATTTGGCAAGAAAATAGTTTTAAACGATGAAAAATAAACCACTCGCTTCAAAGTTAGGACTGAAGCTGGAAGCAGTCATAAGTATAAGGTAGATGAAAAGCTTTTGTTAGAAACTTGACACAATACCCGGTTTGTTTACAACTAGATAGATTTTCAAACAGTAAAAAGTTCACTGAAGCAGTTCCAATTTCTGATTTTATATTAAAATTTCTAGCTCTAACAAAAAAAGTTTTAAGAGATGTCAAAAACATTTCTTTGAGAATTCTTCTATAAAATTTATCTTAATAGAAAATTAATATAAATAAAAATGAGTATTTTTGTCAGTAAAAATAAACATAAAAAATTGAGTAGGCGGAAAATAATTGTATTAGAAAATGTTGTGGCAGAATTCGCAAATTTTCTTTTCAAAAATAGATTGTTTCAGCTCCGTTTTCTAATAGCTAATACCGATTGTGCTATTTTTGATTTAATTTCATTTTCCCATTACTTTTATTGTTCGTGTATTTTTTCGAAATTTTCGACATACGACGACAGACTGTGGGTTTGATTTCCATTCGAAGAAATTAAATAATTAATATATTATTTCTTTAGCTTTGGTGTCGATTCAAAACGCGGCGTTGTGTTTCGCCACTTATTTCCTCTACCTACCCTGCTACATACAGGCACGCATTACAGCGTGAAGTTGAAAAAAAATTAACAAAAGTATTTTCGATATTTATATTTGCTTATTTTAATAGCTTAGAGTTAAATTGGCGTTAAATGGTAAAAAAAAGGGTTTAACACTTTCCGATTATTGGTTAAAAGGCCAATATCCGTTCGAAAGTCCAGGTACAAGAAAGGGGAGGAGCCATTAGACCCAGTTTGACCTATTTAAGCTAATAGTGCAATAAAATTAAGGTTAAATTTTATTGAGATCGATCCTGAATATAAAAAACTAACTAGATCCAGGTTTTGCGACTGTAAACGCGACGGTTGTGGGTTTGATTCCAACTCGTAAAAATTCAATATTTAATAACTTAATTTCCTTGCTCTAACTTTCTTGGTAACGATGCAAAGGGCGACGTTGAGTTCTACTACTCAACACGTAATGCCCCAAAAACTCAACACGTAATGCCCCAAAAACTCAACACGCAATGCCCTAAAAACTCGAAAAAGAAGTGCCTTCATGAGAAACGGAGTGTCGTAGCACTAGGTTACCTCTGCCTACCCTGCTATGTTCAGGACACAGCGTTAACCTAAAAAAAACTACATGTAATATCACCTGTTTCATTAGCTTTATGTAATATTTATTGATTGCTGCGTTATTATTAATGCTATACTATATATGACGGCTCTGTTTATTTTCCATAGCTGTGATATATATTTTTTTATATTTCTTAAATAATATACATCAAAGATATTTTTATGTCACATATATGTATATTAGAGTGTATTTCAAAGTTTTCAATGCAATATTATTTATACTTCTTTCTCAGAATAAAATTAATTGTGTTTGCTTTGTGATTGTAATTATTGGTATCTACTACAAAAAAAACTTTACTATATTTTGTGCCGTATGATCCCGGCCTAGAATAGGATCATCCTGGTACTGGTGGTGTCGTAAGAGGCGGCTAAAGTACTTGTGGTAGAGTCACGTCACCAGCAATGGCAGCACATTTAAAACCGGCGTTAAGTAGTGGCTTTACGCCACTGCGTTTCGCATCAGGTAATACCGGGCTCCGGCGCCCAACCCACTTTTGGTGTTGCACGGGGTCGTGGGCGGCGGTAATCACTTACCATCAGGTGACACTAACGCTCGTTTGCCTTGTCTTTTCCATAAAAAAAATTACACTTATAAGTAACATTTGTAGATAACAATGAGCAAAAAAGTAAGATTTTATTTAAGGTGAGTGTCAGCATGATGGAGCTACAAAGTGTATTGGTTTATAAATTATTTTCAAAAATTATCGTTTTTTGTGACTAGTATGGGAAGAAAATAGAGAATGGAATTATATCTCACTAGATTTTCGCTGCTGTCTCAAATAATGTAGTCAAAATGATAAACAAAACAGTTCCATTAACTACTTATAATATTTACAACTTTCGTTTCTTATTTTTCCTTTGGTGTGATACGCTATTAAAATAGCTATATATCAAATAAATTATATCACAGAACAAACATATAACAACCAGGCACTCTGCTTACAAATTTCGATAAACCACATTAAACTATTCCCAAGTTGGGACTCAATGTCCTGGCCATTAGTTGAACAATTATAAACAGCTGCTAGAGACTATCCAGTGTAGAGTCGATAAATTATGTAAAGAGAGATAGAAAGTTTAAAATTATATGATAACTACAGGAGTATTAGATTCTTCTAACATTAATATTTAATAAACAATTATATCATTTAGAAAGCATTTAAGTACTAAGTATATGCTAACATACGTAAATAAAAAATCAGCTTCACGCTGTATCCCGCACACATCAGGGTAGGCAGAGGGAACCTAGTGTAAGACACTCCGTTCCCCACTTTCTGCCGAATTCTGAAGGCATTGCGTGTTGAGTGGCAGAACTCAACGCCGCGCTTAACCTCGACACGAGAGCGAAGAAATAGAAATATAAATTTAAGTAAATATTTCATCTCCTCGAGTGAGGATCGAACTCATAACCAGTTGGCTTTACAGTCACACCTCGTGTCGCTGCGCCACGAGTGGCCTTTTTAAAGCTACTGATACTGAATAAAAAAATCCAGGAACAAAATATTTTATGAATATATCATAAAATATTTTGTTCCTGGATTTTTATATTCATTAAATATTTTGTATCGTTTGCTTTTTTTATTACTTGTTATTAATCTGTAAACTTAAATAAGGATTCAACTTTGGGCACTTTTGCCTTCATTTGAAGTTTTAATTCAGGATCGATTTTGCCAATTTGCTCAACGTTCGTAATTCCCTTTTGGTCATCAGTTAAATCCGCGTAACGATTGAGTCGAACTTTTTGGGATCCCGGAACGGAATTTATCTGATTTATGATCCCTAGAGTTTCCATAAAGGTATTATACATATCAATTGTGATAATCTTCTTGTAATTTAATAGTTTTGCCAAACTTTTCCATATATTTTTATAAAACTGTGGTGTATCTCAAAGGTTGAAAATCAATGCGTTTAAATCGTAATATTATAGGAAAACATTATGTACACTGCCATCTTTGTTAGTGACATATAGAAAAAGTAAAATGTTGTTTAATTTCGATAATTTTCCGATTTTTAATTCAGTTTCAATAGCTTCAAAAATTCAATATCTAAATGCATTTATGTAAGGTAAATCGATTAACAAAACCAATAAAAACTACATTACACATACCAAAATCTTATCTATAATAACGCTTTCTGGAAGTCAGCAATTTATCACACTTTGTAAGAGGTTTATAAACGTCACTTGAGCGCGCATTCGCTCCGAGTTTTATTCTAAATACTAGCTCGTTCAGTAAAGATCGTCTTTACAAACGAATTGTTTTCTTAACCCGGCGTTCGTCGCTATGTAAGTACGTAAAACTTTAACGTAGCGCGTTTTGAACGTCCGCCTCTTATAACGGTACAAGCGTTCTCACCACTAAGCCATACGTTCTCACCAAGCTACGTTGAAATTCTTACAAGTATGTAAACGTATTCTTATAATATGGTTTTTGTGGGTAGGATTGGTATTCACGAACGAGTTCCATAGTATGGCCCGAACGTAAAGCAGTATTTACCTTGTGCTTTGGCGGTTTGCGTAAATGCATTTCCCAGCGATAGAAATAGAAAAGCGAATATAAAATAATGATTACTCTAAGTAATATAATTTTTTGGAACACTACTAAAGTACTCGGCCAGTCGTGAGGTCGTCGTTAAGGCCAGTCGTGGCGCAGTGGCACAAAGTGTGATTGTAAAACCGACTGGTTGTGGGTTCGATCCCCACTCGAGGAGATGAAATATTTACTTAAATTTATGTATTTATTTATTTTATGTTTCCATTTCTTCACTCTGGTGTCGAGGCAAATCGCGACGTTGAGTTCTGCCACTCAACACGCAATGCTTTCAGAATCCGGCAGAAAGTGGGGAATGGAATGTCTTAACACTAGGTTCCCTCAGCCTACCCTGTTGTATGCGAGATACAGCGTGAAGCTGATATGATATACTAAAGTACATACTAATTTAATTTTCAAATTTTGGTGTTGGTGAAAATCGACTTGATTCTGTTAATGTTTATTCTATATCTTAATTTTTCTTTAATCAATTAAATTCTTCTTGTGTACTATAAAAAAAACAAGATTTAAAATTTATTTATGCTTTTGTTTCAAAAGCGCATCAAGTGTATTTTCATGGGCCAAAGCTTTCATTTAAGCGCAGCTCATTCGATTGGATGGATGCCATAATTGTTCACATATATAATTTGGTGGCATCATCTAAACTTTGTTTTGTACGATTTCTATAACTGTCAAAGTATCTTTTCCTTATCGATAATATTGAGATTATGGCTTATATGCTGAGAGTTAAAAATCTGTTTCCCGCTGTATTCCGCACGCAGCACAGTAGGCAGAGGAAAAATAATGTTAAGACACTTCGTTTCCTCATTTTCCGTCGAATTCTGGAGAAATTCGACTTCCTCGAGTGGCAACTAAATGAACACGCGGAAATTTTGCAAGCCGGCCCGTTCATATTGAGTTTGTCATGCATGTGATTAATATTCATTGATTTATGTTACATTCATTACAAAACAGATTTTTTTAGCGATTGGGTATAACACGGGGATATAACGCGTGTCAGTGTCGGTATTGGTAATAAATCATGGAGGAGATGATATTTCAGAGCTTTGGAAACAGATCATTTTGCGTATACATTTCACATGCTGATAAACAAGATAAATTATTAAATTTTTTATATATTTTTTTATCAATCAAGTATTTATAACCCATATTTTAGCGAGAATTCGTTATGTTATTATGTAGTTTGTGAAAAAATATAGAATTTTATAATTCTCAATTTGTCGTGGCAATAGTTTTTGGCGAGTCAGAGTTAGATTTTCAACTGTACACTGCAGATAGCAAGGTACTGAATTCTGGAGGCATTGTATGTTAAGTGGCGGAACTCGACGCCGCACATTGACACGGTACCAGAGCGACGAAATGAAAATAGTAAATATTTAATTTCCTCGAGTAGGGATCGAACCCACAACCATAGTACAGTTAAGTTGTACAATTGTATAAATCATAATAGTAGGTTCAGCTAAAAAAATTTTTCTAATGTAACATATTTTTTTTAATATTATAAATGAAAAAAATATTATGTCTTTATATAATACTAGCGACGCACTCGCGGCTGCACCTGCTTAAAATACTAATTTATTTACTTAATATACTGAATTACATTCCTGTTTTAATATATAATGTATGTTTGCTCCTACCTAAAGATTACTAATGTGAATGTTATTAAAACTTTAGGGTTGCTTTTTCGTAGGTCCCATAAGGATATGCAATTTTTATCATAAAAAACAAGTTATCTATAAACAAAGGCCACAAACAACAGAATACTTAAATGAAAAAAATCATAAACTACAGATTACCTACTATTCTCTTAGCCAAAAATATTTAAACGAAATATGTAACCAACTATGTTGCGCTGAAATAATACATTATAATTATTTGGAGAGCTCCAAAATACGTGCAATTGCTTCTAAACCTACTTTACTATAGAGCTAGCATTGAAGCATTCTCTCGTCCAACTCCTTTCTTCTGGCTGGGGAACTGCATTAGTGCGCTAGCCTTCTAGCCGTGGTCTCAAGCGGCACTCATCAATATGGGTGCGTCGCTCTTTGGCCCTAGGGGTCTGTATCTGCCCTAGAGTAGACACAGGAAGAAGGATGCGGAAGAAAGGTATTGGAAGAATGATTTAAATGCCACCTAGGCGCTCAGCTCAGCCAGTTGAGACCAGCGACTGAGGTGACTGCTCAGTAGTCGGATTCGGGGGAAAATAGAAAGTCACTCAAAAGACGACTTCTGACCTCTGGCGGCCGGGTTAGCCGCTGGGTGATGTTCCTTAGGTGCAGATGACACGATACATCAGCGCGGTAGAACGCGTTGGATGCGAGACGGCCGATGTGTACTTCTAGGATTTCTATTTTTAGGTTCTGGTGAAGCGTGGTGTTCTTCACGTAATATGGTGTCTCGGCCACACTCGCTGGAGGGTGAGGTTCTGACCACCTGCAGGATTCCTCGTTGATTGGTACTGGCATAGGTGAGATGAGGCCTGACCTACACCTTGTAGAGCGATAGATTCGTTCTTAGGGGTAAACGTGAGTTGCTCTGTCATCGATCGATCCATAGTCTTCTCTCAATAACGACTTTCAGATAGATCGCTCTGCTTCTCCGGGAGACCTGCTGGCCCTGCAGTCTGCCTGTGTCTTGACGGCGTTGGAGTCGAGCCGTTTCACAGCAAGGATTTTTTAAGACGTAATTTTAAATCTGTGCTACTAATCTTCTAAAGAACTTATTAAAATGAAAAACAGTAAAGGAAATTTTGATCTACATTAAATAGCCAAGGTAAGCAATCTATGAGCACTTATTTATATGCTGAGAATAAGGGATAAATAAAACACGAGCCGATATAGAGCTGTTTATAGCCGGCGTGATGTGTCAATAATTAAATTTATTTTGCTCTAAAAATATTTGTAATTTCGAAATATTGTAAACAATAAATTTATCTTCGTTTAATGTAAAAAAATTAATAAATGACTTAAAAGGATAAGGATTAATATTATTATGGACAAACATCCCTCACAATAAAAATATATATTCAAATTACAATTTTTAGACAGAAATATGCTCACTAAACGTTATCCTTAAAAGATACGAATATGCTGTCGTCGACTTTTTTGTAGATATTGTTAAGAGAAACAAAACCCCACTACATTATTTTCATGTAGTACTTACCATTAAAGCAGCGCATTTACGAAAGTCTCTCAACGGATAGGACTTTATACAAATTTTTCGTATTTATGTCAAATTACTTAAAAATGTACATTTAATAAACGTTATATAAACCTTCTTGATAAATACTCTACCTAATGATGACAACCGCATCAAAATCCGTTGGGTAGTTTAGAAAAAGAAGACTTAGAAAGACACAGACAGAGGCGGAGGGCGACTTTATTTTATAATATTATAGAAATAGGAAGACATTATTAATAGAATTTATTAAGAGTACATAGTCCTGAATACACAAATATCGGTCAGGTGAGATCTCTAGTCAGGATGTTCTGGAACTTAGTGCCCTGGAAAGAAAATTTAATCTAATTAAGAAATATTCACGTTGAAATACTTTACTTAAGTTCTTTGAGTCTTCGTTTAATATCAACTCATATTTACATTAATTTTATTATAATATGATGTATCTGACATTTTATTGTTAAGAACGATTTAACAGGAAATCAGATTATTTTCATTTTCCTGGTTTGGCGACAACAACACCTAGTTTATTTCTAAAACTCAATAAAGTGATATATTAGCTAAGCGAGGCCAGACTCGGCGCTGAGGTATGGGGCACAAAGTGTAACACTAAACGCGAGGTCGTTGGTTCGACTCCCAATCGAACAGTGCTCGAAGCCGACAACTCTGCTGCGTCCCCCCTGTTGCTGTATCCCGCTGCTGCTCTCTGCTGTATCCCGCGATACAGCGTGAAGCTAAAAAAAACTTACGAAGCACAGTAAATTTATGTAATAAAATATCATTCTTTTCACTTTTACTAAGTAGTAGATAATAATATCACCGATAGAAAAAAAAAACAAAAAAAAGTACAAAAATCTAAATAAAAGTGTAGTTTTTTTCGCGATTTTGAAATGCAATGATATAATTAGTTCTTGCATTCTTCATTTTACGATACGACGGAATCTGTATTGATAGATGGACTATAAAATTTAACGAGACATTATCAGTATACTTATGAAACTACTATTAAAACGCACGTGCGAGGCCCTTCATTTTTTCCAATTGTTCAGGTGTATAATCGGCGAACTGGTTTATATCGAAAGTAGCAGTGCCACTTTTGGCATTAGATTCGTTAATTTGATGTAAGGACTTCACGAAAGCGTCATAGTGCTCCTTCCTATCAGCTTCACTCTTGTAGTGCTTGTTGTACTCTTTTACAAATTTCTCGAACAATACCGGGGCGTCCTTGACGTCGTAGTGTGGCTTATCACCGCTGGCCATAGCGATCGCGATGAGCAGGACAATGCAACTGAATATTTTCATTATTTACGCTGCTTTATATTGCTTTGTATACGAGACTAGTGATTCAGTCAAATCTAGAATGACGATTGCGAAGTATTACCAGACATATATATAGGTGAGCTGTGCAAGCTTATTCATTGGGTTCGTCATTTATAATTTGTTATGTATTTTATCACGTAAAACGAACAAATTCAGTCATAAATTATTGTAGTAAGATTTATTTTTCTTTATTTTTATTACTTGATAACAATACGTGGTTTTAAAAGTGATAGGACGTAAACACCTACTATAAGAGTTTTTAGTATATAACTTGTAGAAATTTACGAAGATTTGCGCACGAAGACGAAGTAAATACTCTTTATGTAGTTGCGCGAAAATATGTTAGAACAGAATGTAACAGAATATACTTTGAATATGTATAATAAAATAAATATCATAAGCTTCCCTCTGCCTACCTTGCTATGTGCGGGATTTAGCGTCAGGCGGAAAAAATAAATAATGTGCATGGCAATATATACAATTACCATAGTTGTTTATCAATAATTAATATATTTTTAATACCATATTGATTCGGAGTCATTTTTGTATAAACGGCCCGAGTGTCGCAACTGTCGTTTTATATATATGGTAAGTGAGTACTGACAGAAGGCAGGGATCGAGTGAAACTTTCAATTACTACAGTACTAATAAATATGATGCACTGAAAGACCTGTTCCAATACAATAATTCGAAGGCTCACAGATCAATCAACATCACGAATCATCACAATCTAATTCAATTTTAATATAAGCAAGCTTAACAAGTGCCTTCATAAAGATCACACACGAACATCCCGGAGCGTTCAATAAAGACTGTTGCATTCGCGATGTAGGGTCGGGGCCATATTTATTTTTATATCCACGCTCTGGTAACGAACTCCACACTAAACGCACAATACCTCGAGAATTCAGATTTTAGAACGGAGTGCCTTAACAGTAGGTTCCCTGATTCTGAAATTAAAAAATAATGAAAATATTGTTATCAACAAGTGCAACTGAGAACAAAGTCATGCGAACAATTAGCTATTATTTAGAAATAATTTATTACCTTTTTCTGTGAAAACATAAAAATAATACATAAAACTCGAAACAATAGGACGTAAAACCGTACGTAAATTACATTGATAAGACGAGCTCGATGTCATTATCTGGAAACATTTTTTTTAGTTCAAAGATACTTTATTCAATTAATTAGATATCTTTTATAATCAGTTTTTGTTAATAATAAATCTATATACTATATATCCATGACGAGTGGGTAAATTAAACAAAGGTGTGTTTTTATCAAATACTAGCGACCCACTCGCGGCTTCTCCCGTATACCTCCTACAATACTTTCATTATGCTGCGTTTGCAAACAGATTGATATATTAAATCATGAACACTACGTGTGTCTATAATAGGACTTCATCGGCGGAAATGGCGCCCCCCGTGGAACTCAAGCCTAGGCTTGCGGTCGTAAATAGAGCGTTGAAGTAATTTTACATTTAATTTTACGTTTTCTTGAAAAATATATATTCACATTACATGCTATAAAAGCCGAAGATTATCTTTATCAAATTTCCTTGATGATAAAATAAACTTTCGCTCGTTATTTTTAATACACATGTGAAACAAAAATTTATGAAATATTACCTTCTAATTTTCAATTATTTTTTGTCACAAAAGGCCTTATTTTCACTAATTTATAAGAGATATGGTGTATCTAATTCAATATCTATTTTGTAACATCTAACAAATGAACAAAATAATTTTCTTAAGTTTATATTATAAAAAAATATATATATGTTTATAATACTATTAGACATAAGATCTTTTAACGATTAAGTGTTGTTTAATCATAATTATACAATGGCAAAAAAAAAAAAATACTACGTCTAAATACCTACATAATTATACAAAATGTATAAACAAAACTGCACTATAGTGTCATATCACTGTTATTGTCTGGCTTGTGTCAGCATAGATTTTTTTTCTGCTTCATGCTGTATCCCGCACACAGCAGGGTAGACAGCGGGAACCTAGTGTTAAGACACTTCGTTCCCCTCTTTCCGCCAATTTCTGGAGGCATTAAGTGTTGAGTGGCGGAACTCGACGCCCCGCTTGCCCCTCGACACCAGAGCGAAGAAATAAAAATATAAAAGTAAATAAATTTTTCCTCACCTCGAGTGGGGACCGAACCCACAACCAGTCGATTTACAGGCACACTGTGCCCCGCACCACAACTGGCCTCTTTGATATTTCTGAAACAAGTAAATTCAAATGAGCGGATATTATGAAAGGTATTAATTTTAATGGAAGTTATTTTAATAAAATACATGAAATTACGAGAGTCCTAAATGTAAATATCTAGCAATAATAAATTTTAAATATTAATTTATGTTTGTAGACGTAATGAAAACACGCTTTCGGTAGTTCATCTTTAATTGTATTTATTATATGCCAGTTAATTTATGTACATGTTTATTTTATGTCGGGGGAAAGTGGGGACCGGAGTGTCTTAACTCTATGTTCCTTTTGGCTATCTTGCTATATAACCTGCTTTATTTGTACAGCAAGTTCTCTCTTCTTGCCATGTCATCATTTCATAATGGTAGTTCCACGGGAAGCACCCTACAAGTTTTGATTACGCATATTTCATAGCAAATGAAGTTATAACGATGCATAAATGCTTGTATCTTTTTATTGCGATGACATAGAATAATAGATCTTGAAAGGCGGAAAACAAAGTAATCCTAAAAGGGTTTCGTTTTTCCTTTTGAGGTACGGAATCCCAAAAAGAAAGTCAGTATGAAATAAATATAGCAACGTCGAATAGGTATTGGCACAGGCAAAATTAATAATTATTTTATAGATGAAAAAGAAAAATTATGAATGGAAAATCATATTTAATAAAAACCAGTTTGGCCTCAATATTTTAATGCTTTTATATTAGCCTTAAAAAAGAATGGCTAGAAATATTTCGGCTGAGTTCATCAACATCGTATAATTTACCACTGCTTATACTTAAAATTAAATTAAATCAGCTTCACCCTGTATCCCGCATGCAGCAGGGTAGGCAGAGGAAACCTAGTGTTAAGGCACTCCGTTCCTTCGTTTCCCACTTTCCGCCGAGTTCTGAAGGCATTGCGTGTACTACTGCTTATATTTGTATTGAATTATTTTAATATAACATCAAATAAGAGTTTAAACAAAACAAGACTTTGTAAAGCCAATATATGTAAGTACCTATATGTTTAGGTCAAGTGCGTTTTGGCACTCCACAGTGCACTTTATCTAAGCAGATAAGAAAACAAATGGTCTCGATGATCATGATGATGATGATGATGATGAATGATTTCTGATGAATCTTGAATATTATACACTTTACCTGCACATAGAATATATATTGCTATATTATGCTTTATATAATTACTTATTGTAAAGTATAATAAGATTTTAATGTACAGAAATAAATAAATACCTACTCCTAGACAATATATCTATAGATTATATTGATTATAAATCTTCTAGTTAGATGGTTATTACTCGAACATCATAAAACACTTTGAAAATTACGCTTAAAAGTATTTTCTCGTTATATTGGCGTAGGTAGAGGAAAATGTTCATATTGTGAAAATATTGTTATATTATAGCATCTGGACAATTGTGCAATTTTTTAAGCAAATTAGGCAGAACGAAGTGGTCCTAAATAACATTAACACATTGTCATACATAAGCCAAGTGTTGAGATACTCAGTTATCCACTTTCCGCCAAGTTCTGGAGACATTGCTTGTTGAGTGGCGAAACCTACTCGTATTAATTATCATATCGTCATAATTATTTTATGTAGTAGTACTTGTATACGTAGTGTATATGTTTAAGTATTATTTATAGTCTATAAAAATAAGATTCAAGTATAAAAAGATAAAAAACAAAAAAAATACTCGATAAATTAAAATCTTAAAGTAAAGTGACGTAAAAGATAGTCATGCGTCATTCTTAATGGTACATATGCCTCACGCAAGTAATTGCACAACGATTGATTCGCAATATTTACTAAGCGAGAGCTAATATGAAAGTTGCATGATGATGTACTCTTGTGTTCGCATCAGCTGAACGCAGCCGCGATCTCAACGACAGATCACATGCATGTCGATGTCAAAATCAGAACTGTTTTAATTCTACATATCGGTATCAGCTTTCTTCAGTGGAACGATAGCTTGGTAATGGCTACGACAGTTATGTATTTATAACAAATATAAATGTTAACAAAATAATTATCAATAAGAACAAATGTTAAATATATATCGATAATTTGACTACGCAGTTTTTACATTGGCCTAGTAAAGATACATTTTCTCTCCCCTCCCCTTTTTCAGAATAACTCTGAACTGAAACTGAATCGAGACATTTCGTTCAAAATGTTACGAATTACATTTGCTGAAAGGTGATAATTATAGTATGAAATCGGAGAATCAACAGAATAATATATAAAGCTGATTTTTAAATAATTATAACGGCACCTCATTAGAGATTATCACCAACAAAATTTATAACGGACCGTTACCTTTTAGCAAAAAGAAAGCATTAGACTATAGGTAAGTAAACATTAAGTATGGAAGGTAATTTTAAACTTGTATTATAGTTCTGGCAGATACATACGTGGGATTCAGCGTACAGTAGGCAATTCACATTCAAGTCACCTACTTTTACTCCCATATTACTTTGTTTCAACAGCCAATCTGACATGGCGCAACCTTGTTTAAAACCCGATTGGATGTCAAACCAAGGCGATATGCCAGCTCCTACTCTCTACTCTTTGCCTATATACACATACACGATGACTGCACCTAACCAATCATCTGAAACCTCCCCTGATTTTCAGCATAAATTGCACAAAAACCAGAACCAGACCAAGATGCGTGGCCTACTTTATTTGATCATCTCGGCAGTAGCTCAATCTGCTCCCACTGCTTGTCCTCCCTCCTGTTAATTATATCTAAATTTTCAATGTTTGTTTTAACAAATTATTTTAAGCCCAATTTACGTGAATATACGTGGAAAATAACAGTTGTCATATAAAGTTACACAGGTTGGTTTAACGACCAGAGTTTGACTTAAAAATACCGCATATTGGATTTTGTTATGGTAGTGGAAGTTATTAGAGGACAATATATTATGATATCAGTGACACATATAGGACAGGGCTTGCTATTATTAGCTATTATGACATATAAATATAAACTATCGATTTTTATAAATAGAGATATTTTGGTCATAAATTTGTTTCAGGATTGTATTCTAATTTGACCTAAAAAGTTTATTAATCGTTTTAAGAACATAATATAATTTTTGTAATTCTATTTTTAGGTAGACCTATAATTGAAAGTACTCGTAGAGCTAATTAAATTAATTAATACTTTTGAGGAAACAATTAAGTATTTTTTTTTGTGTATGGTTCAGCAATATCTATCACTCTCTCTTTTTAAACTCTTTTTGATATTTCTTGTTTCAAACCAATAGCTTAAAAAAAATATTTACATTTCTGGTTAAATCTCACGTTCGCTATAATTATACATGGAGATCTGCGATGAAGTGTATTATTTCGAGGTGTAGTGGAATTCTCCCTCTATCAGGTTTACTTCTTAGTGTAATAATTAAAACAGCAAATTTTATGTTGTGGACACGTGTAATTCTCAAGTTGAACCAAAAAGTAATACAATGCTATAGTAGGGTAATTGTAAGATAAAATACATTATTTCTCACCTATGAGCATATGTGTAATTAAAAAAGGATTGCTATAAAATTATAACAGGCGTTTGGCCTAAACATGCCCCCGGACGTTGAAAGCATGCCTTTCAACCAATTTGGTTAACCAAGGGACATATTTTGCTAAATGACCTTCGGATGATACCGTTTGCGGTTTTGACGTCAGCCA
>JAATLQ010032969.1:6022-16080 GCA_013421005.1 Heliconius erato x Heliconius himera | reverse complement strand
TTTCTAATGTTAAGTTTATTGATAAAATTACTTAAAAGCTTTTTAATTTCATTGAATTCGATGATAGTTCAAAACTGCCCCATATATGTTGATATTGCACCTAAAGTTGATATTGCACCTTTACCTTATATATTTTTCTACATACGATGCTACGATTGTGTGGCATAATAGTTGGACTAAGCATTGTGAAATAGTAAAGAAGTTAAAAACTGTAGAATTTTTAGATATGACACAAAGTTTAAAAATCGTTCGAATGTGCCCCCCTCTCCCCTATAATATATACTAGAAACACTGATTAGAGCTATGTCAAATTACTTTCACTTTTGAGCAAATGCTCTTTAAGTTTGGATTTAAAGGTCTTTAGAGAAGAGCTTTTCTGAATAGGATTGGGAAGTTGGTTCCAAAGGGACGCGGCATACACAGTAAAGGATTTTTGAAGGAATTTGGTATTGCACTTCGGTACGTCCAACGTCGGAATGCCACACGACCGCCTAGAGCGTGAGGGTCTGGGAAGCACATTAAAGCGGGAGCGAAGGTAAACAGGATAATTCAAGTAATTCAAAATTTTAATCATCACCGAGGTGGCATCATTTACTTAATTGCCTCTTCTATTTCTCTGGAGTCATGTTTTTTTTTTTCGAATGGACTTTATTGCTCTTGACCTGGACTAGTCTTGACAGCGTCACCGGGCTGGGAAGTCTTCCAGAATGAACTAACTGTATCTTATCCCCTTGTGTGGTGGCTGTGAGTTTTTATGAGTGGGTTGCAGGTTTTAGAAAGTTTTCAACCGTCATCGCTATAGTAAATAGGATATTTTATATTCCAATTGCCTCACAAATCTTTCTAGGAGTACTATTGTTTTTCCTAGCAAGGATATAAGGTTTATTAAATCTGATGTAATGGTTGGGTTTATCCGCTGTATGCTCACACATAATTGACTTCGATACATGCCCATTCTTGACATCGGGGATATGTTCCTTGACCCTGACATCGATGATTCTCTTTGTTTGACCAATTTATGATAAACTACCGTCACAATTTGCTTTGTATTGCTTAATTTGCATTTTCTAAGTCTCTTATAAGCTCTTTCATAATAATAATTCTTATATACTATTGACATACTTTTATTGTGTTATATGTAGAAAATAGCTCGCGGTTTGAGTACTTAGAGTGTATATACACTTATAGTACACATACGGCAAGATATTTTCTACAAATAACACAATAAACCTAATCTAATAATATACAAGAATTATTATTTTTCAACCATTGAGGATCTATTCAATAAATAGACAATACAATACAAACAAAAGAGTGCATTTTTCATCTTTTTTTTTCAAATTAACCTGATTTTGTATCGGCACTTTTTTTATGAATCAATAATTAATAATCAAATAAGTACCAGTAGAATATGCTCTTATGAGAAATTCTAATATATATTTTTTAATTTACTGTCTAGTTGATATTGTTTTAAAAATATTAGTATATAGTCACATTTTATGAGACGATTTTATTCAAATCCGAATACGCATGTGCAGAATATATTAAAAAAGCTTTTTTACGTCGCGTCCATCATTGTTTCGCGCGCTTTCGACGGCATCTGTGAAAATTGAAACTCCGCAGCGAAACTCGAAAAATAAATATAATGTTTAGATTATAATGTTAATATTTTGTAAATGACAAAAAATAGATAGCGTTAGTTCAATTTAATTTGTTATAAAGTGAAATTAAATGATTCTTCTTTTTTTTATTTTTTTTCTGAAATATTAACAATAGTATGTAGTTAAAAGTTATATTAAAAAAAATATCAAAAATGGCCGCTGAGAGGTTGTTATGGTTGTCAATGTTGCTGATACGTCTGTGGCTTGGAGCCGGTGACCTGTGTTATGCACAGTAAGTATATAAATTGTGTATATTATCGAAAATTACTATTAAAATAATATATAAACTTATATATACTACATTAAAATACATAATTATTGCCATTTTTTTTAAGTATTAAAAACATATAGTACATTTTACCGAAGTAAACTATTACAAAATTAAAATTAATTCAATATGATATTAAAACTTATTTAAATTATTAACTATCTATTTCTCAATTTAATTAATTAAATAAATATATTTATATATATATATTTAAATAAAAAAATGTAACTAATAGACAAACCTCTATAAGTAAATACCACAACCTATGCCTAATATAAAGAGTGAAGCAACGCATATCGCTACGCTAAACATATACAAAAGAATATGATGGTCAAAAAAGCATTCCAATTAGGGTGCATATTCAAAAATCAGTCCTCAGACACGGCCTCTTGACACGGTTGTGTTTATTCAGTCTCTGAAACGAAAGTAAGATGATGTGTTTTTGACAAAAATAAAAGATTTTGTTTAAAATAAAAACAAGGAATACGTTATTATTTTTTAATTAAAAGAGATTATGTTATGCCAGAATATTTACGTCTGATCTGAAAGAGTATTTTCGTTCTATATTTCATCCCTTTGTTATCAATGTAATTTCTGACCAATTACGCAGCAGTATTAATATATGGCGTAGTGATATATATTCTGACTGTAAGCACAGTGGTGGCGGGTTCGATTTCCACTTGATGGAATGAAGTCTGGTAAGAATGAGAAACTAGTAAGAAGACAAAGCATGGCGTTAAGTTCCGCCACGCAGCACACAATGACTAGACAATTGGATGAAGTACGGGACACAATGTATTTAATCTTCTACCTAAAAAAAATGGTTGTAATTATATAAGTTATCTTTTTTTTTCAACATCTTAGAAGCAAATACATTGCTATTAAATAGTTAGAGCCTATGTGACTGAGCGCGATAGTTGTAAGTTCGAATACCGGTGCATAAATGTTTATATTTATAACAAGAGACCCGCTCGCGGCGTCGCTGCTTAAGCTACGCAATTATTTATTTACTAATTTAAATTACTTTCTTGTTCTAATAATATTATCATTTGAAGCCTAAAATAAAATCTATACATTGAAAACTAAAATTTCAGTTAATTCAATAAAACATTTATTTTATAGCGATTTTGTTGAATAAAATATTTTTTATTGATATATATTTTTAAATACGCATCGATTAAAATAATTCAAATACTAAATGTTAAAATCGGTTAAGCCGTTTCTGAGATTAACGTGATCAACCTACAAATAAACAAACAAACCGACAATATTTTTAAAAATAATTGTTATTAATTCTATTATATTGATAAATGGCATACAGACAGCAATCAGTTACAATTGTGTAATATATATGTATATGTATATGTATATGTATATGTATATGTATATGTATATGTATATGTATATGTATATGTATATGTATATGTATATGTATATGTATATATATATATGTGTTTTTTTGAGTTCAATGTTCTCTAAATAAACGAAAACTGGAGATTTGATAAATATAATACTATACTACCCCTGCCGACATTATCAGAGCTTTTAAATTTGATTTTACTTAAGCTATATGTGTGCTCTTAGAAAATTTGATCGCATCAACGTAGAACCGTTCGAATCTTTAGGCTAATAATTAATAATAAATAATAGTTATGCCAACTGTCTGTGAAAGATTGGCATTAGCTTTATATAAAGACATCTCCTCGCTGTGCGTTCTCTACCACATTTATCAAGGGGAGTATTATGGGGAATTGTTAGACCTGGTACCTGCTCAAACACTGTGCCCTACACAAACTAGAATATTAACGTCACTATCTGAAAGCGTGACACTCCACTACTATATTAACGCGTCTATCTCCACCTCAAAGGCCAGTAACGCCCCTGTAGCTTCTCTGATATTTGTCTTCTCTTTCCCAAAAAAAAAACTAGCTGCTTACATAAATAAAGCAAAACTCGCTAAGTTACACTAATTGAACCAAATAAAAATATCACAATATTCTTTATTCAATTACATCGTTACAACCACTTCTGAATCAAGTCAAGTTACATGACAAAGTTAATAGAGTCAGACCTATAGAACTGACAATGTAATTGGATTGTAAAAATAAGGGCCAGTATCACGAATAAAGTTTCAGATATTAATCAAATAATTAATGCTATCTTACAGACAGAGGATGACGATACAAAATAACTATTTTATATATTTTCAAGAATATTTTCTCATTTATGAACGATAATAGTAGGTTGTTACCTACTAACATTTCATACGATTTGTTAGATTTTTAAATAACAAATAAGTATGTAAAAAAGAAATGCATTTGTCAAATTGAAAATCAAAATGTATGTACTAGATATTGCTATTCGAGACCTGTGAAACCAAAAATTATAGCTTGTCTGGCAGATACGCCTGTCCGGGGCTTTGTCAGACATTGGTGAAACTGGCCCTAAGAGTTTCATTTAAATTAAAATTGTTAAGATATAAAAATATAAACAAAATTGTTTACCTATTGCAATTCAATCCATAGGGGATACCGAATAGTAAATTATAGATCTAGAAGTAGGTCATATTAAAAATGTCAACTGTAGATATCAGTTGACATTTTTAATATGACCTACTTTCTTATTTTTACATAAATTTGAACTAAGTGTGATATTAATCAGTTTTTTTAAATTTATTTTATCATATAAAATACCAGTCGCTATTAAATAAATAAAATATTAAAAAATAAATAAAAATAGGCACAATATGCGGCAGCGTGTTAAGTGGTCATGCTCGAATGCAATGTCCCGAACATGAGCGGAAAGTATTGAAAGGAGTGTCTTAAAATTTAGTTTCCTCAACCACCATTGCTATATGCGCGATACAGCGTGAAGCTAAATATGTGTCTAGGTGTTGGTATAGTGCAATATGTAAAAAAAAATCAGCTTCACTCTACTCTACCCGCACACAGCAAGGTAGACAGAGGGAACCTAGTGTTAAGACACTCCCGACACTCCCCACTTTCTGCCAAATTCTGGGGGCATTGCGTATTGAGTGGCAAAACTCAACGCCGCGCTTGGCCTCGACACCAGAGCGAAGAAATGGAAATATAAATTTAAATAAATATTTCATCTCTGCGAGTGTGGCTCGAACCCACAACCAGTCGATTGTACAGTTACTCTTTGTGCCCCTGTGAATGGCCTCAATTTATATTATATATATTCGTACTTGAGTATTTCATTTCCTTTTTGTTTTCTTGTTGAATAGATAACCATTTACGTTATAATTATAATTGATATCTAATGTCTTTACTAAATGTTATGCTCTGCCAGAGCATAACATTTATTTTTATTTCACTGTTCAGCAAATCAGTCTAAATCTTGTTTGCAAAAGACAACTAATTAAATTTAACTTATTGGTTGTTTTATTTCAAATTCACAAATTTAATTTTAGTTTCATCAAATTCTTGTTTAACGCTATCGTAAAGATTAGAGAAATGTTCTAGAAATTCCTTTATGTTCTGCAAAACATTTAACTCTTCACAATTTTTTTATTCAATACTAAATTTATTACTTACATAGTTAATTCTTTAAAAATTGTATGTACCAACGGCGTACTATTTTCTAAACATTTTCTAAACATTTTTTCTCACACAAAACTATTTCCACAAAACTATTTGTGTTTAGGTGTAATTAAGTTATGATTGGTTCATTGTGTTCGACTATGTGGGTGTGTTCATCTGTTCACTCATAACTTCTAAAGTAGTTATCATAATTAGACAAATAAGGTGTCGTTGATCATCCGCTGGTTATAGGCTTCTTAATGGCATGTTAAACTAATCATAGTGCCCTCTAGGGGGCATAAAGTAAAGAACTAAAAATAGAATTCTTCACGACCTCGTGTGGGGCTAGTAGGATCCTCGCTAGTACCTGCCATTTTGTGTATCTCTTCTAAGCTGACTCCGCATATCCTATGAAGAGAACGCATCACCACGGCATACATCTTTCTTTCATTCTTCTTCTATAATACCCACGTTTCGCTGCCGTATAATAGCGTCAGTACCAACATTGCATTGTGTTCGGCCAAGCGTGCTGTGCTGACGTTTTGCCGTCTCATCAATGCAGCTAAGGCTCCGTTAACCCGGTAGCAATACGGTTTTTTTACCATCTCGTACTTTCCATCTCTACTGAACATACTTCCCAAATATGCCACTTTAATTTTATTATTATATTGAATCTGTTTTGCTACCGTAGGTGGCTTGGAGGTTTGGTGGCTGGCTTTAGTTGTTAGATTTATACTTTTGAAGAATATAAAATTTTATTTTAGTACTTTAAAGCAGATTTATAAAGGGCCTAGCCCGATAAGCATCTTCCCATGTTGGACGGGTATCTAATAAATTACTTTTAATATGATTGTATTACTTTTTATCAGAAATAGCAACACACCATTTTTTTTTTGCCTGTAACCTTTACAGTAAGGGAGTTATGGGGTATAGACCCTTAACGTTAAAGTTTATTTTCTCGGTATCTATTAAAGATATCTTAATGAGATTTAAATATAAAGCTATCTATGCTTAATATTATATATTTTTTTTTAATAATTTTTGAAACATTATAAATTGTAAAAAAATGTAATCTTATATTTTGACGGTGCTTTTATATTCCACTCCGTAAATTGACACCTAAAATTACTTTATCTAACGAAAAAAGTACGACATTTGATGGACGCTCGTGTAGGGTAGGTGATCGCAGGGGAATACCCTGCGTATAGTATGTCTTGGGACTGGGAATGAATACTAGGCGACCTATGTACTAGGCGTTTTGCAACTGTAATTGGGTCATTGGGGTCTAAAATCCGCATCATTCATTCCCATCCCACTATTATAAGAACGACGCGTCATTTACCCCACTTTCCTAAAAGCTGACAATTGACATTGACAAGTGACAATTGCCATCCTCTGAATACACCCAAGTCAAACAACTTGACCTTCCGTATTCATACTCTGCGACATATATATTATGCACACATTAGTTAGCTATCCATGCTATAAGTTACAAAAAAAAAAGAAGTTGTGGAACGTATCTTAAAATAAAAAAACCATCATTCTAGACAGTTTTATTCGTAATTTAAAACGTGAAATTAATATTCACAACCATAAAACAATGATTTAAATATTTTATAAGCCATATTCCATAAAACGATATAAATTTAAAACTCAGTTTTATGATAGTGAGCAATGTCACGTCTGAAATATAGAATATTACCAAGGTTTATACCCCAGAGTGGAATGAAGTCATTATTTAGCATATGATATCTTTTTAACATCATGGCATAATCATTAAAAAAAATTTTTCATATGTAGTGTCTGCATAGAATGTAGAAGAAATATTTTTTTCCGGTTCCTTATAAAACTTTACTTTAGTCTAAAACTATGACTTTGTGTATATTACAGAACATGTGGTTTCTCGTAACCCAATGTGAAAAATTACTTTAAATTATCGCACTTTGTGTAACCACAACCATAAAGAATAACTACGATTCGTGTCCCGCAGGGGATACCCTTGCCGCCGTCGACTTCCTTTCAAATAGGCACATAGTGCTTGCAAATTATCTGGGACTGAGTACTCTTCTTTCTACCCACCCGGTGTCGCTGTAAAAGTCAATTAACCTCATGCTCCAAAAAAAAAGGCGCAGGGGCACGAATTTGCGACTGTAAACGTGGCGGTTATGGGTTCAATTTCTACTCAGGAAAATGAAATATTTTATATCTTCAATATTTCTGTCAGTTCAGTCGTGGCGTAGGGACATAATGTGATTGTAACCGCGACTATTTCTGGGTTCGATCCCCACTCGAGAAAATGAAATATTTATTTAAATTTTTATTTCCAATTCTTTGCTCTGGTGTAGAGGCGAAGCGCGGTGTTGAGTTCCGCCACTTAACACGCAATGCCTCCAGAATTCAGTGGAAAGTGGAGAAGGGGGTGTCTTAACATTAAGTTCCCTCTGCCTACCCTGCTGTGTGTGGGATGCAGCGTGAAGCTAAAAGAATAAAGTATTAATCCAATTAATTCTAACCTAAAACGAATTATGTTAAGTACAACTTCCTAATTGCACTAACACACATTTTATATACATTTTTCATATACTTGTAAACACCATTAGAGTAAGCATGCACGTTTTTTTATTTGAAATGTACTTAATTGTTTTTAGGATTCTGTACCTCAAAAGGAAAAAACGGTATCCTTATATAATCACTTTGTTGTCCGTCTGTCAAGACTTATTATTTCAAGATTATGTGGGGATATCAAGCTGACATTATCAAATATTCAAGTCTACAGTGTCGAGTAGCGCAGAAAAAAATAGATTCTAAGTCAACACAATCAAAACATTACGAGCATTTATGCAACATTTTTTTTTAATTTATTTAAATTCTCTTCTTAATCTATTTAAATCTATCTAATTCGTTGAAGTAAAAAAGTGCAATATAATATATATTTAATAAAGAAAAAACCGTAACAAACTTATCTTTGTATTTCATTTCATATAAATGTGAAATTTATTTGCCGCGTTATCAAAAATTATAGGGTAATAACCATAGACCTACAAATATAAAATTTGGCAAGTGAGATATTGCAAGCACTAGTCTATTTTATAACCACGCAATCTCGATTTTTTTCTATAATCATATAAATAATAATATACAAACAATATCAAGCAATAAAACATTGAAAACTAAAGCTTTAGCCAATTCAATAAAACAGTTTTATAAAATAACTTTAATAGGAAGTAGCAATAATTTCTAACTCTACTCTAAACTCAAGTAGAGCTTAGGGTAGAACTTTTTAAGTGACTTCTCTAAATAGGAGGTTATCAAATCGACTGTATTTGATAAAAATGTTTGTTACCCTAGAACTTTTGACTGAGTGAACCAATTTTGGTAATTAAATTTTTTTATTTTATTTTTTATTTGAAAGCTAATGTTTCCCATGAAACAATCTCAAATAATGTATTAATTAATGCAATTATTAAGTGCGCGAGAAATCGACGAAAAGCTCAATATCCCGCCAACCAATTTTAATGATTCTATTTTTATTGGCAAGAATAGTTTGATGAAAGTTTGGTTAGGTTCTGATCATAGTATCCGGTTGAAATTAAAGAAGTTTTTTTTTTACATCACAATTATTTATAGTATAAAATAGCCTTTATGTTGCTCCACAACGTTCTTTATCTTTCAATGCTAGTCCCATAAAAATCGGTTCATCTGATCCAGAGGTTAGCCCGAATAAACAGAAAGACGAACAAACAGAAATGTTCAAATTGATTATATGTTTCTGCTAACGTGAAAAAACACACTTATGTTGATAGCACTAACAGATTCTTTCAGAGATTCTTTAATTTAATTTATTTTTGGATGGATAAAGGTAAACAGTAATTTAAGTTTTTTTTCAGCTTTACTATATCTTATATCCCAAGAATCTGCTTTCGCCACTTTCCGAGCAATTTTCGAGGCATCATGTATTGAGTGGCGGAATTTAACGCCACACTTCTTCTAAAAAAAAAATAATATTAATTATTATTAATTTGTGCGAATTGAATAAAACAGTTGTATATGTTAAGGGAAGCTTGCCAAAATGCAATAATAAAAAGTGCATGTAAATCGAATAAACCGAGTCTAAGACTAGCGTGATCAAACGCACAAACAGATAAAAATTTTAAAAATCATTGTTTTAGGTTCTATTACATTAATAAAGGTCTTCAATACCATATTTTCTTATATATCTTACCTGTACGGTGCGTTACGATGTTATTATAAGTATAGATAAAAACTATTGAAAACTTATAATTGTAATTCATTTCATATAAAATGAGAGTATACAACCGTAAAGGAGACTGAGACACATACGTTTTTTGGCCCAGAATGAATAGAGATGAAAATGGTAAGATTTAATAGATTCAGATACATCATTCCTTGAAAATTCTGTCAGTTTTGACAATCTGAGAGCTGAGCAGTAATAAATAGTAGCCGTTGAACATATCAAACAAACGGAAAAGCTGAGTGCTTTTTTTTTTTTTTAATTAATGGCTTGATTTTGCGAAGACAGGCTCAAAATAATCTGCCAGTGTCACGTATAGTAGAAAAAACACGAAT
>JAATLQ010032968.1:0-16080 GCA_013421005.1 Heliconius erato x Heliconius himera | reverse complement strand
ATATATATATATATATATATATATATATATATATATATATATATATATATATATATATATATATATATATATATATATATATATATATATATATATATATATATATTCTAAAAATATAGAAATGAATAATTAATGAATATTTATACAGGAGTTAATTTTATTCTCCACTAAAAACTCAACGCCTCCAGAATTCGGCGGTAAGATGGAAACGAAGTGCTCTAACGATAGGTTCACAAGTTCCCTGTGCTTACTTGGCTAGATACAGTGCGAGATACAGTGTGAAGGTAGACAAAAACAGTCTTACCTACTAATGGCCTAAGATCCCATTGCTTAAATCTGCAGGTATCTGTTTCTTTAATGAAACTTACTCGTATTTTTTTTATTAAAGGTGGTTGCGGCAGGATTCTTTTAGGCAACCACAGTGTAATCTATTCTACTTTCACGTATCATTCTTAAATATAAGTTTCATTAAAAAAACAAATACCTGCAGATTTAAGCACTGGGATCTCGACCCATGACCAAATCAAATTTTGTAATACGATTGTACTTGCCCCTTCTTTAATTATTTAAGAAGTGCCCCAACTGCATGCCCTCGTAGCGAGTGGATTTCGGTTCCCCTCCTCTCTTGAGATTTATAAATTCAAAGAAAACACAGACCCTTGGATATATGTTTAGCTATCTTACGCCGTTTTTACCTTTTCCAATTCTATAAAAAGTGGTAGCGCATGAGCGGAAAATATTTGAGCGGATACCAGGTTTTATAAGTAATCAATATTTCAAGACAACATTTTAAAAAATGAAAAAATGTTAAATGTTAATTTTACTCACGTTTTACTATTTATCAATATGTTTCTTAAAACCGTAGTTACATAAAATTATAAGATTTTTTTAAGGAGGTTCACTATCGTATCGTAACCATTCATAACTATGAAAATCAATTTGCTACGGTTTGATTAATATTTAGAAAATTGTCTACTGTTCCAGTTCCATGTCTAATTCACATTGAAGGATTTACATTTAAAGTTCTCATAAAGCCTACTCTAAATAACATTGATTATATTTAAGTAGAGAGTATATTTAAGTAAGGTATCGACTATCTCAGGCCCCTATTTGTTAACCTCACCTGCACATGGTATATCCAGCTAGACTACGAACGAGGCTCCAGCGCTCCATCGACCGAAATTATGGCGGTATAACCATGCAAATGCTAAAATCTAAAATTCCAATCCTAATGTCGGGCAGCAGTGTCACTGTTACATGGTACTCTACATTAGACACTATAGAAATTAATGTAATTAGAATTACTCTATTATCGTGAGAAGCATCGACAAATTAATTAGTTTATCTCCTCTTCCTTTTATCTTTTCCTTATATCATAAATAAAGACCATACAATTGAAATACTCATTTATTCATTTTAATACTCTTTTTTTAAATATTATTAAAATAACATTGAACATTTTCAATGTATATTTTAAAACAAGAAGTTTCAACTTATTGTATTAAGAATGAAGTACCCACCGTCATTTATCGCCTACGGGCGACCGCTTCCGTGACCCGTTTACTCGCTCGACGTTGCTCCTGTGAGCAGAATCAATAGATTTTTTTTGCTTTATAGCTTTCATATTATTATTACTTGAGGCCAGTCGTGGCGCAGCGGCACGAGGTGTGACTGTTAAACCGACTGGTTGTGGGTTCGATCCCCAATCGAGGAGATGAAATATTTACTTAATTGCAATCAGTTATAGTTTTTCCAGTTCCTTATTGACAGAAAAAATATATTTCTCATGTTTGTTATATGGAGTGTGTTTATAAATTTGTCGATTCAAGTCAAATAAGTTTCAAATCTAAAAAAAATCCTTCAATTCGTTTAAGAGTGAGTGCACTTAATATAAATGAGCGAAAGCAGCAGGTATTGAAATTTGATCTTTTCTGTCGCTATACCAGTAGAAAAGGACTATTCATACATAATTAGCATTGATAGTTTTGTAAGAACTGCTATTTAAACTGGAGATGTCCAAGACGTCGTTTGATTTCTACTCGAAGAAATTATTGTATTATTCATTTTCATTTCCAAGTTCTAGTAGACAAATCGCGGCTTTGAACACGCAATGTCTCGAAAGTTGGAAAGTAGAAGACGGATTTCCTTAACACTGCGTGCCTTCTGCCTAACTTGTTATACGGAAAAATCGTGAAGATGCTATATAAATTAAAAATATTATTTAAAGCATTATGGCACTTAAGACATTACCAACATTAGTCTTTTAAATTATTAATTTCATGAAATGGTTGCATTTTAGTGTAAACATTAAAGTTAAGAAGATTGAAAGGGCTTTGCTCTAAAAGGTTGAGGGTAATGCGACAGAATAAAAGATTATAAGATCTGAAATGTACTGAGCTTTGCTTTTAGGATTCATGTCATCAGCTTTTAAATCTCTCATATGATTTAAGTTTTTACAGTGAATTGAATGCAGCTAGCTTATCACTATTTTTTATTTAACGAATTCAATATTGGTTATATAATTAACCTTACAATAATTTTAAACATGTTTTTCAAACATTTTATTCAAATTTAATTTTCTGTGGCTTGTGAAGGAAACAGATATCAGAAAAGCCACTCAATTTTACCTTTTCCGTTCTTCCGTAAGAGTACTGCGTTGCGTAACCTAACTTCAACTATATATATCTAACTACTAAATTATACACCCAGATTGCCACAATTTTTACCAGCAACCATCGCTTTTGTGTAAAACATTTATATACGTACATTTCAATCTCGTCGAAAGCTATTTTTAATTAATTTATATAAATAATTTTGTCAATTGTAATATATATTTTATTTTTCTATTGTTCCTTATTTTATTGTAATATGTTTGAAAAAAAAATGTGAAAATGTATACAATTAGAAAGAAAATTTATTAAAAAACATATAATGTCTTCCTTAGCGACCATTTTAAACAGAGAATCCCATTGTGTGAACGTTCAAGGCGAATATGTATTTCGATGAAATCTTTGCGTACTCAAATATAAATCCATTATTTACGTACAAACATACGTATGTATCTTATCTCTTGCACATAAATATGTACAAACTGTATGCACAAACGTTGCGCCTTTCAAAGTTATATGTTTTATTGTATTTACTAAGCACTTACTAAATCGTATATCAAGTGATTACAATTTCTGCAGTATATTACCTCAAATTATAATTCGCTGTGTATTTCGTTACCCACTTAACAAATACTATACTTGTCGTCAGCTTCACGCTGTATACCGCATATAGCGGGGTAGGCAGAGGGAACCTAATGTTGAGATTTTCAAGGTCTCATTGTGGTTGAGTGGTCCTAAACGTCTTCCTTTTTTAACATTGGTAGCAGAGTGAGGAAATGATAAAATTATTAAACAATGTTTAAATCCCCCGATCGGAAATAGAATCCACAACCGTCACGTTAGAAACCCACGCTTATGTCCCTGACGACGCCTCTACGACTACGACAGCCACACGTTACTAAACTAGCTCGTCCAATTAACAAATCTTTATTTCAAAATTGTATTTAACATATGAAACCTATTAAGGCAGTAACTATATATGTTTTATCTTCCACGACAATAGAGCAAAAGCATCTACCTACCTTCCTTAAAAAATAAAACTAAACTTATCAATATATTAGATCAATACTTTATACAAAACAATCCACAAACCCATTTCCACCTCAGCCTCTGTAAGCCCATACCTATAAATCTTAATAATAATAAGAGTCCCAATTGCACGAAAAGTACAATATCTCTACATTTCACGCCTCACAGTGCGAGGGGGACGCGGAGCGTTACCATGGCAACCGTGAAATAATCTCAGCCTGTAATGGTATGTTCCGTTTAGTCGTCGAAGGGAAAAATAATCAAGTATATTTGTTTTTTATATATTATACATACATATTGATGTTTTAAGTTATTTTCTACGATATCGTGTCCGTGTAATGATTATACATGATTAAAAATATTTAAATACTAGCGGCCCATTCGCGGCTTCGCATACCACTTATAATTGTTTTATTATCTTGCATTTTCCATAAGATAATCAATATAAATTATATAATTAATATAATTTATACATTCAATAATTTTGATAAACTGCAAGCACTAACATGGCTGCTTGCGAGGACGAAATCGGCGGCAAGGGCGCTCCCCGCTGGACTCGTGTCTAATGCTTGCGGCCGAAAACGGAGCGTTGAATTGTTTAAAATTTATATTTTTTCAAAAAGTATACAAATTACCTGCTACAAAAGACAAAGCATTTCTTCATAAAAAATCCTTGATGATGGAATAACTTTCGCTCGTAAGTTTTAATTAATATCTTTATCAAATAAAAAACGTTGATATATCACCTTGCAATTTTCAATTATTTTTTATCACAAAATATCTTATTGTGACTTATTTATAAGAGATAGATATACCGTATCACGGTCTTCTTTTTTTAGAACTAATAAAATATGACAATTCTTCCATACAATGTACTGACATATACTTTACTATATTTGCAGCGCAAGCGCTTAAAGCAATTCGTTGGCGTTCATTATTATAGTTATTTCGTTAACTAATACGTACATCATAATATTAACCTATAGCACTTCTGAAAAACATAGCTTTCAAACAAAACAAAAACAAAGTAAATCCGACCAGTAGATCCAGAGATCTTAGCGTTTAAGCAAACAAACAAACTCTTCCGCTTTATTATATTAGTATAGATTGGGAATAATAAAAAATCTTTTTATATTATAAAAACTGATAAAAATTCGTGACGCAGGGGCATAAATCTGTAAGTACATACACGACAGGTTGTGGATTCTATTCCCAGTCGAGGAAATGTTTAATATTTTAATTTCTTCGCTCTGGTGAAGACACAAAGCGCGGCGTTGAATTCAGCCACGTAACGCACAATGCCTCCAGAAATCGGTTGGAAATTAGGAACGTAGTGTCTTAACTTAGGAACTTAATAGGTTCCTTACCCTACTGTGTGCGAGTACAGCATAGGGCTAGATAATTTACTTTTAATTCAATGAATTGAATAATTTATTTTAAAACAATTAGTTATGACTACAATTTTGTATAGAAAACATTCGATGTAATCAGCCTAATACTACGTGTCATTAAGAAACAAGAAACTAAATACTTAAGTAAGCTAGAGGCACGAAAAGTGAAAACGGCCCGTAGTCAAGGCGACGCGGGTTCTGTAAACAATGCCGTCCTGAAATATACGAGTATATGCCACAGGCTGTGACCCCCGGACATTTGGGACTCTTTATTATTTATGTATAAACATCTCTTTTATATAGATCTTTTGTTTTGGCTAAAGGAAGAATGAGGCGCCGACCACAAAAACGTGTGGGAACAATATTCATAACAATATTCATATTCATAAACAATGTTATGGACTTTAAATTATGTAGTATCATCTAAATCCGACAGACTCGTCGTGGCGCAGTGGTTCAGTGACTGTAAGCGAAGAGGAGCGGGCGGTAGTGAGTTCGTTTCGCCCTCCATAGACTAAGCGCATTGTTGTGTTTCACTTAACACCCAATGTCTAGATTTTTTTTTTTAATTGGATGAAAATCAATTTTCCTCAAGGAAACTAGTGTCGTAACACTAGTTTCCCCCGTTATATGACGAATACAGGGAGAAATTAATAAAAATGTAAATAAAAAAATATTTATTGTTAAGTAAATATATTTTAAATGTAACAAAAAATATCCCATGCCCAGATCCGACGGCAAAATGGGACTGTAAAATGGTTGTGTGCGGTTCCCGACTTGAGAAAATGAAATATTTATTTTATATTTTCATTTCTTCGCTCTGGTGCCGAGATAAAGCGCGGCGTTGAGTTCCATTGAATTAAATCCACAACCTGTCGCGCTTAGATACTTCATGCATTGTGCCTCTGTGCCACAACTAGCTTCACAATTTACATCATATTATTTAATAGAAGCGGAAGGTGCAAAATGTTCCTTTTTACCAAAGTTGACAAACTGATAATTTATCGCAGTAGACTTCGAGCCGGTGTTGAAATGATTTCTACGGTAACTAAAATTCATTGGAAATAAAATCTGAGCGAACGCAATGTAGTGGAAACGTGAGCTATTGTAAAAGGAGAGACTTTTACGGCAACGCTACTTCTGGAGCGCATACCTCCCTCCCCCCGAAAGAGGGGGGCCCTCGCTCCTAGCGGCAGACAGCGTGCCGCCGTACTGGAACACGTTATTTGGGCTGCATCTTTCATACACAATGAAATACAACGCTTTTAGACTACTTCCTTTACTGCTATGGAGTAAATACTTAATTAGGTTGTGATCTATTTATTTCTTTGTTTTATCTTCACGCTGTATCCCGCATATAACAAGGTGGGCAGTGGGAACCTGGGAACCTAATGTTAAGACACTCAGCCTATTAAGTCGCTTCCGTTCTCCAATTTACACCAAATTCTGGAGTCGTGACTTATTTAAATTTTACGATTACGATATCCTATTAATGCTATAAATGTGAAAGTTTGGGATGGTGAATGTATTTCTTCACTTTCACGAAAAAAATTAACAGATGTAAATGAAACTTTACAATATTAGAACTTATAAATCAGAATCATAGGCTACAATTTATGTACGGTTCGAACCTACGACTATCGATTTTGTATAATTTATCTTTAATACAAACATTTTTGGGACGCTAGTGTAGCATAATTATTAAAAGTATAAGAACACTTGCATTTCATTTTATATAAATTCCTACAACAGCTATCTGTGCAACTAAACACCAACAATAAATAAAAACAATCAATAAAGCAGACGCAGTAGGTCACGATCTTCTCGATACGAAGAGCAAAAGTGAATAGGCAATAATAACAAAATACGAGAGACACGGATTACAATAGAGCAGCTATAACTCGACGTGAGTTTTAGCTTTGTTGTAGTTCTCGATTGAGTGCTCTACAGTTTTAATTAACCTCTGAGCTTCATTTTTCAGTGTATTGTAACATTAATATGTTTGTGTAAAAATATAATAAAATATTTTTAAAAACATTGACTACTTCACACGGTACTCTGCAAAATGATACCAGTAAAATGCCGAAACATGTCATCAACCCGAACCAATCAACTAGAACACCACTCGATGACATTACCAGTTAACACTCCTATATTTATCACCTAAATTAGACGTGTATGGAGAAATAGACTCAATTCAGACTAATTTATGTTGTTAGAACTCTCTTTATAATTAGAAGCTATGTTAGAATGTTTGTACGTACACGTGATGACTATGCTAGTTAGTTGATCCTCACGTAACTAACGTCTGATATGAACTAGACTGCATTTGAACTATTTTCTTCTGCTTGGCCCGCTTAGGTAAATTGCGGCGTTGGGTTCTGACACCTGTCCTTATAAGTGGAATGTTAAAAATAGGGAGTTACCCGTTTTTACGACAAATTCTGGATGGATTGAGTGTCGAGCGGCGGAACTCAGCGCCGCCCAATAGTTTACTTATTAATCCAAAGAGGTTTGCGAAAGCGGTTATAATGGAAAGTTGGCACAGTCGAGGCATTAGAGCACGCCGAATGTATGTTAGCATATGCTAATGCAGGCTTTCAACTCGCATTTGAGATAAATGTATGGTGCACCTATGAAATTTATCGCGGTTTTAGAATTTATTCCCACTGAATTTAAAATTTAAATTAAATGACACGAATGAACTTACGGCTTCATAACCAGCTTAAAACTTTAGATTGAAATATTTGCATACAGTAAATAAATTCTGTCTCTTCATTCATATATTTAAACGGTATAAACATTTAATTTATATCAAAAGTCACAGAAATGGTTAACTTTGTTAAAACAATTGCTTTTAAAATATATTTAGCATTCCAAACAAGACTAAATAGTTTTACTATTTAGTGTATAATTATTTTCAAATATTTCACATAGAAGGACTAGCTGGAATACAAAGTTGGAAATATTCCGTTGGACGCTGTTAATTACGAAAGTTTTTTAAGAAAGGTAGATTTAAAGCGTCAAACACAGTAAATTTACCACGCTTCCCTGTAAAATACGAGTGAATGAATACAATATTGTGGCTTCTTGCTTGTTTATCGTTTGAATTTTACTTAGTCCTTTTAAATTTTGCAATGAAATGTACACCTTTCGGTTATATTAAAACGTGATATATTAATGTAAATATTTTGTACTAGATCATAATAAAATGACGTGGCGCAGAGGCAGCAAGTGTGTGACTGTAAGCGCGACAGGTTGTGGGTTCGATTCCCACTCAAAGAAATGAAATATTTAATATTTTCATTTCTTTGATCTCGTGTCAAGGAAAACCGCCGCGTTGAGATCCGCCACTCACTCCGCCACGCACTGTCTCCAGAATTCGAATCATTTACTTTATGTGATTTTCTTTTTAGAGAAAAAGTAATATAGTTCTAATTATAAAAAAAATAGACGAATCGCTCTGGTGTCGAGGTTAAGCGCGGCGTTGAGTTCTGCCACTCAACACGCAATGCCTCCAGAGTTTGGCAGAAAGTGGGGAACGGAGTGTCTTAACACTAGGTTCCCTCTGCCTACCCTGCTGTGTGCGGGATACAGCGTGAAGCTAATTTACTTATTTAGTTTTTAATTTATTAATTTATTTTATAAAAAATATATATTTTGTGTGGTACTATATGTGGTATATAGTATTTCATTTAAATGAAGAGTACCTTTTTACTTCACGCTGTATCTCGCATATTGCTACTTGCTACAGAAAGGTACACAGAGGGAGCCTAATGTTAGGACACTCGGGTCACTTTCCTAGTGAAAATCGAACCCACAGTCGTCGCGTTTACAGTCAGACGCTGTGCCACCGTGATACGACAGCCTTGATTTTATTGAACGTAATAAACTTCCGCAAATCTTAGAAGCTTAATGCAATATGTTTTAAGCTATGTTGCTTCAAAATGAACATGACGCGAGGAACTTTTAGGGACTTTAAGGATAAATAAAGGGTCGCATAAATTAAAACAATATTTAGCTTACATCAAGGAGTGGTACTTGTAGGTATTTAATGTTTGTTCGTTAATTATTTTTCCCTCATATTAAATCATTCTTGAGCACATATTTAAGAAAATACATATTTAAGAGGCGAGGCGTGGCACAAGAGCACAAGTGCGTCTGTAATGGGTTCGATTCCCACTTCGGGGAATGAAATATTTAATATTTTCAATTCCTCGCTCTTGTAATTAGGCAAAGAGTGGCGCTGAGATCAGCCACTCTATAAACCATGGCCTTGAAATTCGGCGGAAAGTGGACCACTGAAGTGTATTTATTAATGGGAACGGAGTGCCTTAAAACTAGGTACCCTTTACCTATAATACAATTTTTTTGTATTTTTTTTATCATGAAGCTAAAACAAAATTAACAAATTTAAAGTACAACCCCTCTGTAATTTTCTAAATATATTTAATTACGATAATATTTTTAAACAAGAACAAATAACAATTACTTAAAAGTTTTCGCTCCTCTATCCATTATCCAGTAATATTAAAAAAGAAGGTTCATCTCAACAATACTTTACTATTATAGTAAAAATAAATGTAAATAAAAGAGGCATTAACTTTTTTTCAAGTTCAACAAAGAGTTGCAAAATATTACCTAAATAACATATTGTTTTAATACAAGCAACATTCTATAAACGCACTAAGATGATATATGAAGTAGGACTTTCAGTAACACGTTCCAACCCCTCTCGGGGGAACCCCTACTGTGTGCAGATTAAATGCTAAATTGAATTCCGTATATACTTATGTATATTTTTTACTAGTAACAGTGAACAAACGAATGTAATCTGGTAGATTTCAGCTATGTTTAGAAATAGTTTAGTCGTGAGGAAACGTAGACAATAATAGATTAAAGTGATACCTATATTTTGTTAATGAGTGTATTTATCGTTTGTTAAAAAAGGCAATTTGTCAAATCAAACCCACAATCAGTTTGTAACAACAAAACTCCTGCGCCAACATATCCACAAATAAATAAAATAATAACAATTTCTTTCTTAATACTTATTTAATCAAACTTTTATATTACATCATATAATTGCTTCGACAAGAAAACAAGTAGTTCATAAAATAACTTTGTTTTAATACTGAAATAACTAGATTAAGTGTAGATGAATGTTGAAAGTTTAACTTTGAGTGTAAAAATATAAATGTTGTAAACTAGGGTTGTTAACTGGATCATAAAAAACATTCTTTTTCCCGACTGCTAAGGAAGGGTTATGTTTTTCGCGCGTATCTTGTATGTATGTAATATTCTTTATTACCTCATATCTTCACAACCTCTGAACGGATTTACACAATTGAGGTATCGTTAGATTTGTATTAACAGCCCAAGTGTTCTTAGATAAGTAACGTTAAAAGAAAACAATCATGGCGGCTGTGGTACGCCATTGGACTTAGTGAAAAAATATTTTTTTGTTTCGAATACCACAATATGGGTATCAAATTCAAGAGCTTAATACGAGGATTTCAAAAAGGTATATCATGATTATCATTACTTTGATGAATCCTAACAAAAAAGTGAAAAATAAAAAATACTTGTAAAAACAAAAACCCCGACTGCATAAAACTAAAAAGAAAATAAACAAGCCCAATAGTTTATTAGGATTAACAGTCGGGACCTATAAGTGATTCTTTAATCAATAAAATCTTTACCAGGAACGGCGTATAATTGAAAGAGGTCCCGACTGTTAATCCTAATAAACTATTGGGCTTGTTTATTTTCTTTTTAGTTTTATGCAGTCGGGGTTTTTGTTTTTACAAATATTTTTTATACCTTTAGCTAAGACGAAAATTTATATTTTATGAAACTATGTTAAATGATTAAGTGATAAAAATAATTATCTTTTGATTAGTGAATGTAGCAGGGATGTTTCGTACAAAAATAATATTTTTTTTTTTATTTTAAGTGACACTGCTGTTAGAAAATGATGTGTAGGTATTTTAACAAAAAAATAGCTGACCGTAAAAAAAAATTTGTAAAGCGGAAGCATTTGTTTATTGAAAATAATCACAAAGTGCTTGTCTCGTTATTCATATTTCTATGAAAAATATTATGGCCATAAACACATAAAGCCGGTAAAAGATTCTTATTTGTGTAGCTTTCCTTCGGTACGCGCATAGAAAACGCATAAAGTATCTTATTAAACGCAGGGATGTATGACAGAGGCAAAGGGACTAGACGGTAAAAAGCCTGCAATTGCCTTTCATATTCAAAGGTACGAGTATACTTCTGGTCGACAAAACGCTCTGTATATTGTGATTTGCGTAAGCTGTAAAGCCCACAGTAATACTGGAACTGTATTTTATTTAATTTTTTACATATTTTTCAGTTTATTTTTATGTTTTGCGGGTCCCCAGCCGGAATCATCCCGCTGGTCAGACCAGTAAAGCGTGACAGATTGGACGGAGTATTCAATTTCATTGAGTTAATGAATTATGATAAACCTATATTTATGTTTTCCTTATTCTAGCAACACAGAAACTGCGGTCTTCTATGTTGAGTAAGTAAATTTTAAATAAAAATAGTATGAAGAAAGGTAGTAAAAAACAGATACACTTCGTAGCAATAGAGCATATTCTAAAATTCATTCTATTCTGTTACAGAAAAGCTCCATGAAATAAAAATATAAAAAACATATTTTTGTTAAAACATTACTATTATAAAGTAAGTTCCAACAAAAAATGTAACAAAGTAACGTTTGGGCTAATGTGACATATAAAGGTATATTACTAAAAGAAATCGCCTGATGTAAAAAGTGATAGCCATTGTATAACTTTCTTTAAGGATACTTGGGAAACGACGCTAAGAGCGGCAGTTTAATTCCAAGAAGTTAGTCTTAAAAGGCAAGCAGTAACGTGATATTATTCTGGATAGGTCAGATTCAAATGTGCAAAAGTGCTGTAAAAGTTTTATCTAAATTAGATATTCAAAGGGAAAATATGTAATTTTAACAATATACCAGGAGACGGGAGCTTAAGTGTAGAATTCTATTAAATATTTAATACACCTCTGTTATGTCATCTACATAGGTTATATGAACATTGTATGTATTTAGATATTATTATAGTTTCAGGTTTTGAATTTTCATACTATCTAATTCATTAACTATAACGTCGCATTTCATCCTGTTTCTTTCATATGTATATCATTTCTTCTGGTAACAAGACAGTGCGAGATATTAAGTTTTGCCACATGCCACGCCACGAATTCGTCGGACAGAGGGGAAACGGAACTTAACAAAGTGTCCTTTAGCTTACCCGCGAAACACCGCGTAAAAAATATTTAGTATGCAATAAAAATTATACATGTTATAAATCAAATTGAGTCAGCCAAAGTATAAAGAAATACATAGACGTTATAAAATAAAATAAATAAACCGGCTTCACGCTGTATTCTGCACATAGCTGCTTTCTGCCGGACTGGTTATAAAATGATTTTAAAAAATCTATCCATTTATCAATTTGTACATTTTTTTGATGTCATATATAAATCATATGAAGTAATGAGAAAATTTAGCTTATTTTTCCACACGGCCTCGCTAAAACTGCATGAAATTGAAATTACTGGAGTGTCCTCCACATTGATACGTCGCAATAAAGCATAAACAAAAAAAAATATTACTCACTATAAAGAGAAATACGAAATGTTCCATAATACTTTTTAACGGTAACATTTTAGACGTTTGCGTGTTAAAAAAGGAAAAGTAAAGTAAATTACAGATGAAAATTATGATTGCAAAAGAGGCTTTAGATTCTTTTATTCAGTTTTATCCAAAAATAATGACATATTTACTTCGATAATACTCCTGTAATCGTATTATCAGGTCAACTGGATCTCTTTTTTTTACATGTATTCTATAATTGTGTATAGTAGTTACCTTTTTTTTACCGTAATACCATAATTACTGTAGTAAAAAAACTGAAAGTATAATTTTCAGAATACCTACCAGGAAAATTTCTAAAGTCGATGTATGTATGTGCCGCTGAGGTCCGCTACTCAACACGCGGCGTGTCCTAACGCCAGGTATATATATAATAATAAAGCGTGGAACAAAATAAAATAAAAGAATATTATTATTTTGTATAAATATAAACATTGTGGTAAGTGGTTTATTGTTATTTTAATAAGAAAAGTTTTCCTTAAAGCTCTCGAACAATTTCATCACTCTGAAACGACAAATTAAAGTTGTATAATACGACTACGAAAACTAACACTGGAATTTTAATCTTCAATCTCAACTTTATTACGAATCAGGATACTCGTGAACAGTGAAAGAATCCAGAATACCTCAAAGCAAAGTGAAGAGTGTCTAAGCACTAGCTTCTCCCTCTGCCTACCATGCTAATATATAACACACACACACACGCACTGTAGACGTAACTTTTTTTTTACAACTTTTGTAGTCCTCCCCCTTCTTTACGTTACTCTCAAATTGCCAGATTAGTGGAATATATATGATTCAGCAGCTCACTCTAGCGCTCGAGAATTTCAGATGATCTCTTTCTTTTTACTAATCTGATCCTTTATTCTAAAGACCTTATATAAGGGGCCGTATATACAGGATCGTATTTGGTGGAAGTTGTAACAGTATGTACCTTGGGTATATGTTAAAAATCAATAAATAAATAAAATAAAATATGCATGGCAATACACATAAATAACATAGTTAATTATGAATAATGCACACTATATATTTTAATACCAAATTAATCGAGACGACTTCGTGTATTGTCGTCCCGAGTGTCGCGACCGTCTTTCTGTCTATATAGGTGGGTGCAGAACTCGGAAGACAGCGGTCGAGTCAAACTGTCAAGTACTACGGTACTAATATGTATGATGCACAGACTCGTACCAAATGTATTATAAATGTAATAAAATAATTGGAAGCCTATAATGGCACGATCTTTTAGGATATAGTTTCTATAAAGGCAATATTGTGGTTCAAAGTGATCTTTGAACATTATTATAATATTGAATGTTGCTTGACGTCGCGAAGGCTGACGTGATGGCTGACGTTATGCGAACTGTTATAGCGACATTAACTATGTCGTGGCTGATGCCATCTCGCAGTACAGCAGTGGGGTGTGTGCCGTGCGTTTATTAAACATATCGGCCGCCTTGCGGTAGTGCGTTCGTTCCAACGACTTATATTGATCTCACAAATCAATCAACATCACGAATCACCATTCTAATACAATCTTAATATAAACAAGCGTAACAAGTACATTCGGAAAGATCACACACAAACGTCTCGGAGGGTTCAACGATGACTGTAAAGCTACGGTCTGGTCGGAATTCACGGTGTAGGGGCGGGGAGGTGCCCGTACTCTTTCTTCCTTTTATTATAACTAGTTCGCAGTTATAGTGGAGAGGAAGATAGGACGCGCTCTTGGCTTATCTTCGGACGAGCTTCGAGTTATGACAATGTTATATTGTCGAGTCTACAGTTATCTAAATAACTGACACAAGAACAACTTCTGATGGCAAATATCTTATTAAAGCGATACCTTCTAATGACCTAATACCTCTGAATCTCTAAAAGATTTTGGGTTCTTCACGATCACAACTATAAACAGTTCTAACCACTAGACACATCACGAGCCAAGGCATTATTTATTGAATAATATTTTCAAAGGTGTTTGGGATATCAGTTACAAAGTACTTAACCGAGTACAAGGGATCTCCATTAGGGGTTATTTATAAACGTAACAGATCAAAATTTTTTTTTTTTGTCTGTTGATGTTTTTGATGCAATTTCACAATTGTATCTTGAGAATTTCTCATTTAGTATTTACTTTATGATTTAAATAAATTATCAAGATGCAATCAATAAAAATATAATAAAATAAAGTATTTTGTTCGATTATATTGTTGTAAAATAACTTTTTCATTGAATTGCCTGAAATTTTGCACTCTATGTATCTACAGATATTAAAAATATAAAGTAATTACAATACAAAACAAATTCAGCTTAGTTAATAAAAACATATGTATCAAGCAGACGACGCCGTGATCATGTCGCCTGTATTATATATAACCACTATTTTTAGACAATTTATATACAAAACGCAAGCTTTAGACAAAATAAGAAACAGCGTTTGATAATTTAACACGCTTTAAATGTTTTTCATCCGTTTGTAATCGATTACCGAATCTAAAAATAGGTGCCCGGTGCCCCACTCGAAAGGGCAATATAAAATTCATTCTAATCCGCTGAATATCTCTCGCTCACAAACATATTGGATATATATGGATATTCACTCTCTTGATGTTGTTCCAAATGAAATAACACAGATTACGTAAAATCCCTAAAGCAATCCCATTTCTTCTATGTTCAAACACTGTATGGGTACGGGAGTTGATTTAAAATTAAATTAATAACGAATATAAATTAGAATATGCAACACGTTGTGCATGTGTTGTTTAAATTGCTTGGAATTGCTTGGAGCAATATTATGCCATTTGAATATTTTTCTTTATATATTTTTTTATTACTTACCGCACAGCAGGGTACGCAGGAAGAACCTGGGTTCGGATGAGTTCGGGAAAATAAAAGTATTAAATATTGCATTTGGAATTTGGAATCGAATCCCTAACCTGTTGCACACTGGTCCACCTGGCTATGAGGCCATTATAAAAAAATATTAGTTTGTTTTAAATTTTATTAAGTGATAAATAAATATTTCATAAGACCTGCAAATCTATATCATTACTTAAGTTAACAATTATACAGATTTACATACAATCATTTATTGCACATTCACAAAGGAGACTGAAACTATTCCATACATTTTTGGGCCCAGAATGTAAAGATATGAAAATGGTATGATTTAATAGATTTAGGTACATCATTCCCTCCTTGAAAACTATATAAATTTTGGCAATCTGAGAGCTGAGTTATTAGAGATTTGATAAAAGTGAGGTTAAGTTCGCAGACCAATTTCTTGAATATCAACTTCTATAAAATATGTGATCACTGAGTTGTTTAAGCATTAATGTTT
>JAATLQ010032967.1:0-16074 GCA_013421005.1 Heliconius erato x Heliconius himera | reverse complement strand
ACGTAGAACTTCCGTTAGTTTATATTTAATACAATAAATTGTCGATATAGAAATTGCGTAATGTTTTAATAAATTTAATAAATAATATTTTTTGTGAGAATGACCATTCCATATTCCCACATCGAAGTGGAATCATCGTTCATAGGGTTAATTTGTATTAATTTTAAATATTAATAAAGTTAGTTTTAAAATCATTTCGGTTTTTTTTCAATCATCTGTCTGCCGCTAACGTAATTTGCTTGTTTGTGTATGTGTTTGTTTACGCTAATCTCAGAAGGTTTAACCGTTTTCACTGTAGTATGTAGTATTTTGTAGTATTTCAACTTCCTTTGGCAAGCTTCAATATTAAGTATTTGTTTTATTTAAATAAAATAAAATAAACTATCAGTGTATATCTGAAACTAATGTTGAAAGATGTTGTCTATGCGGAAAATGACAATAGTCTCTATGTAAATAAAAAAAATAACTCTGTATCATCTGATAATATAAAAATCCACACAGTTACTATTTTATCGGATATTTAATTACATCCAGAAAATCAACGATGATTTTAGTTCACCAGGACCTTCCTCATTCCATTATTATTGATGCTACCCACAATATATTATGCTTATTTAACAAAAATAGTAATTCCAGTGATAAAGACTCAAATTTTGATATTCTTTAAAGTAAACTTAATTTAAATATTAACTTTGTGATCTCTAACTAGAAATATAAGTTTATTACGTTACAAACTAGCATTATTATATTGTTATTACTGTCACTTTGTTATGTTTTCTTCTTACATTTATAATCTGTTAAATCAACGATTGAATCTTAAAATTTTTAATTTGTTAAATAAAAAAAATAAAATAAAAAAACTACTTTTATTCATATGACATCCTTATTTTGTTGTGAATAATGCCTTATGACATCAGTTTCCTAACAAACATTATCAGTATTGTTACTCATCAGTTACGTTACGAATTCAAAAATGTCCACTTTTCTGAGTATGACCCTTTTACACTTTTTACAAATTGCATATTTAGACATTAAATCTATTTGGATCCAAATTTGAATTTAGGTACGTAAGTTGTTTTATTTTATTTGTTTTTAGTCCAACGGAGATTTAAACTTCCCGTTCTCGTCAAAGACTGGTAAAAGATCGTAATTAATGTATCCGTCTACTTGTTTTATAGCACGTGATAACGGAGTGCCAGTCTGTTGCTATTAGTGTATCAAGGATTGACCATGGCAAAAATTATCATTGGTGATGGAGTCTGCTGCAGGAGCCACCGTCGGTTGGTTGAATGAACTTCGCCCATTGGTATTTGCCGCAACCATTTCTTCAACTTTTTTATTTTAGAAGCTTCTTGAGGATTGAAAATACAATATTTTTGTATCTGGGATCCAGGAATGTACAAATAGAAAACGTTCTACTCCTCTCTACTTCTTCGAAGCGGGTTTCCAGTCCGGAAAAAAGCAACGAAATTATTGATTTCGTTATATCTGAAAAAAAAAAAAAAATTTTAAGTTGATCACACGATCCCTTTAGGCATTTTGTTATAACTACACTCTATACTTATACTACACTCTATACTACACTATATTTGATAATACTGGCAAATCTTTTTTTAATACGGCTGCTGTTGCACGTATGTAGCTTGCGAGCTCCACAAACCTCTCGATCATGTGGTATGTGGAATTCCATCTCGTTGGAACGCTTGGATGAGGCGCTTTGGCATACGACCTGGTTTGTCTTGGGTTTGAGTTTTTATAAGCTTCTCTAAAGCACTGGTACCTGTTTTGAAGTGGCGGACTATACATTTTATTTTATCAAGACTGTTTTGGACAATGTGTAGGCTATCTTGGAGTATCAAATTAAGGGTGTGTCCGTAACACCCGTAGTGCTTCCAGCCCAAGTGTTTTATAGCTTTTTTTATGTTTGGAGCATTATCACTTATAACGAAATTCACGTTCTTCGTGACATTCCACTCTACAGAAATTTCCAGAATTGAACTTTGAATATTTGCACTACTGTGTGGACCTGTTAGTACTGTACATTTTAAAAGTAACATTTTCATGTGAAAATTTTTGTCAATATAACGTCCAGTTATCGCAAGGTATGCATCAATAATTCTCGATGTCCAGAGGTCTGTTGCCTAACATATATTTTCTATGTCTGAGATTTTTTTTTAATCTCTGTTGTCTTATTATATAAATTAGGAATCAAATATTTGATACTGTTTTTCTTGACGGCTATTGGTAGCCGGGTATCCCTCGAAAGAAATTTTTAAATGCCCGTTCTTCAACCAACGAAAATGGATGATAACCATCAATAAATAACTCTATTAAATCATTATCTATTTTTGTTTTAGTACTTAGCGAAATTTTTTTCGCCGTGCCATACCTATCAATCCGCTGTTGAGATGAACGGTGTAATGTGGAGAACATAGTAGAGGACCCAGGTACTGATGATGACGTACAGGGCTGTACAGATTGGTCTGCAATATTTACTGTATGCGGTACCTGGTTTAATTGAACAGGAGCACGTAAATTTAATTGAGCTGTAAAGACTTGCTCATAAGCGCTAAAGTGTTTTAGTTTCAGGTGTGTTTTTAAATTTGCTGTAGAGGCTTTATAACTGTAAATTTCTCCACAAATATTACACTTAGCTTTTTTTTTCAAAAATGTATTTTTTTTAAATATATAAAATACTTGAATGAATACATATATAAATACTTGAATTTGCGCGCGACATTATTCTTTTACAACGTAAAAATAATTATAAAAAAATTTACCAAATCTAAATCTTCTTATTAATAAATTGTTTTAACAAGGCATACAAAAGAATGCATCTACTATACTGACGCCGAGGAAGAAGCTATCGGCAGGTTCATTCGCCGGGCCAATGAAGGTTCCGTGACTGATATAGTGGAACACAACATCAAAATGGCCATTTCCCATAGAGATGAGGAGGCAATAGATATATTACAAAATCAACTAACTGCGCCGCAATCAACATAATCAACGGCCAAAAACTCGGATTTGACAAAAGGGACCAGACCAAGATTTGCAGACCAAGATAGCAAGATATTAACGTCCACTTCACATTTTAAAAAGAAAAAATAACATTTTTAATAATCAATTAAATACAAAAAAGGCACGGACAACAAAAGTCTGTAGCGCATAATAACTCAATTATAAAAAAAAAACATTAGGTTCCCTCTGCCTACCCTGCAGTGTGCGGGATACAGCGTGAAGCTGACTTTAAAATTGCAAAATGTGATGCAAAACATTATGGTAATCAAAGGTAGCTACATGATAATGCTTATCCTAATAGATCATATTTATTAACACAAGTTCTTAATCCAAGTATATATTTATTTGTATTCACTAATTATATACGTAATATTTTTATTATAGCATAGCAAGCAATAAAGCAACTTTTAATTGAAATACTATTTTTATTATCAACTCGCTAATCTCCAGCTAAATAGGTTAGGCCACGTCCCCTACATGGTCCTTCGAGCCGAATAGCATCTGGCGAATATCTAAATAATTCTATTTTTTTTTTTGCTTCACGCTGTATCCCGCACATAGCAGGGTAGGAAAAGGGAACTTAGTGTTAAGACACTCCATTCTCCACTTTCTGCCGCAATTCTGGAGGTATTGCGTGTTGAGGGGCAGAACTCAACGCCGCGCTTAACCTCGACACCACAGCAAAGGAATGGAAATATAAATTTAATTAAATATTTCATCTCCTCGAGTGGGGATCGAACCCACAACCAGTCGATTTTGCAGTCACACCTCGTGCCGCTACGCCACGACTGGCCTCAAAAAAAAAATAATTCTATGAAAAGACATTTTAAGCAAAGACTAGCGTTTAGTGAATTATCGTGACTTTAGTGGCAGTGTGTTGAAACCAATTACATCATTTCTTTCTTTCGTTGTAATTAACGTTGGATACCAGCTTCAGCAAAAGCAATTAGTGTGGTTTAAAAGCTACATTATATCCAGCATCCTGTTCATCAAGGAGCAAAAGAGCAATATTTGGCTACGAGTTTAAAGTCGGGCTAAATATCATCAGCAAACAGCAGCAAAGGACGTAGCGTCATATATCTCAAGTAAGATCATTCCTATTTGAATAATTAATATAACTAATATCTAGATTTTTCATCTACAAAATGGAAGATATATATATATACGAATCAAATCGAGATTAGCGAAGCTATTATTAAAATAATTATTAATATAAAAAAGGACAGCAAAGAAAGAAGATCTGAAACATATTTCAAAAGACGATTAAATAATTTAGAGTCATACTGGTCTGAGTACGAGGCAAATCATGATCGTTTACGTGAATTTAAAAATCTGAGTCATCCGTATTTTCTTAATTCTGAATACGAAACCACAAAGCAGAAATATAATGAAACCAAATCAAATTTCATACTTAATCAGTTAATTCAGATACGGGAGCCTCAAGATGAATTTCAAGAAGCACAAGCGGCAACTTCAGCAGCAGGACAGCAAGCGAGCGAGTACGTAAGTACTAAGAAGATTAGTCAGGGTTTAAATAGCAAGTTGGATGATATGCTTAAAAAGCAGTTCGTTAACTTTAAGGCGTTTTCTAGGACTATATCAGTGATTGATGTGGAATATTGATTCCATATCAATCACTGATATAGTCCGATATTGATCGGAGAGGTGGGAATACGAAGATATTTTCAAACAAATACAAACCCGTTGGACAGCCATAGCCACTAAACACTATACGTTACATTGGGAGATCGATGCTGAATTGAACGAAGAGTACGAATATCTATTTAATAAACATGAAAAAGAATATAGCAATATAAAGAAACTTTTAAACTCTAATGTTTTCGGTGTCATATCGCGAAAAGTACACACCGCAAATAAATATTCCATCCTTTAATGGCAACTATCAGCACTGGTTAGCTTTTAAAAACCTTTTTACAGAAGCCATACATAAAAACTTATCTAATTCACAAAAAATGCAGTTCCTTAAAGGAAAAGTTCAAGGGGAACCAGAAAGACTAATACAACATCTCACTATTAGCAGTGAAAATTATTTAACATGTTGGGAAATTCTAAATCATCGTTATAATAACAAAAAACGTATTTTTACTACACATATTAACATATTATTAAACATAGCGAGGGGACAGCAACAATCATTATCGCACATTAAAAAACTACATGATACAACTTTTGAATGTATCCACGCCGTTCGCAATTTGGGTGTCGATACTAGCTCATGAGATCCACTTGTTGTGCATATTTTGTCACAAAAATTATATTCAGAGTTGTATACATCTTACATAGAATCATTAAAATATCCACAAGAATTGCCGACTTTAAAAATTTTTAAAAATTGTGTAAACTCAGAAATTGTAAAGAAGTATAAAAATCAATTAATGTTATATAAAAATGCGGATAGCAACAACATTCTACGACATGCTACAAATGTAGATTTTTCATGGGACAAGCCCGATGATCCCTGAAAGTCGCCGCACCATCCTAATATAGAAAATAATATACGGAACCTAGAGGAGAGCGGGAACGAGGGTATGCCGTCTACTGAGCCATTGCCACCGCCGTCGTCCCTGCCGTTGAACTCACCGACTTTGGTGATAGGAAACAAGGGGTTGACGTCTACTGAACCGTTGCCGTCGCAGCCATTGCCATCGCCGACGTCGCTGCCGTTAAACTCACCGCCTCGCGTCATAGAAGGTGACGTGTATCTTGACACTTCTGCGGACGATGGGAGGAATATGGAAGATGAAGCCTTGTCGGATCAACGATCACGGTTAGGGCAGTCGGAAATGTTGCGTCCTATTTCCCGTGTGAACTATAAACCTTTTCTTTTTGTCGATATATTATAAAGTTTACGTAAATATAGTAATAGTTAAATAAAAGGGGAGGAATGTTGTGTATAGACGAGGGTACATTCATAATAAATAGTGGCTGCGCCCACCACGAGGTGGTGCCGAGAGGCACGAACAAAATCAGTGCGTATCAAGCTACACAGCGTTTCACTTATCCCGTGCTTATACTTAACTTCTTCTATTATTATTAGATAATAATAGAAGAAGAATAAAATATACATTAAAATGTATTTTATTTATAAACAATAAACATTAATGCTTAAATAAGTCAGTAATCACATATTTTATAGAAGTTGATGTTCGAAAAATTGTGCTGCGAACTTAACCTCACTTATATCAAATCTCTAATAACTTAGCTCTCAGATTGCCAAAATTTATATAGTTTTCATGGAGGAAATTATCTACCTAAATCTCTATTAAATCATTTCATTTTCATCTCTTTACATTCTGGGTTCAAGAATGTATGGAATCGTTTCAGTCTCCTTTGTTTATGTTATGGAATATTATATGTAATAAATAAATTTATTACATATAATAGAACAGCTTAACCCTAGATAGGTAACCTACGTAGAATCAACGTAATCGATTTTGAAAAATCGATATAACTCGTTTGTTGTTTGCGTCACTAAACTGGCCGTTCCTGTCAACTCAGTCGGCCGTCGTAGCTTGCAGGACATATCCGTATCGCTCCGGTAAGTGCAATACTTTCGTCAATATTTACCTACCTTACGTCGAAATGACGTAGTTATCTTTAGTGTTAGTTTTTAGATTTTTAGGAAAATGTGTTATTGCGTATTGTGTATTTTTTGAGAACAGATGTACATATTCTTTACTTGTTACAGCTCACGATAAAAAAAACATAATGACGTCATATAATCGTATAAACGATGCAGAAATCAGTCGGTTGTTACATAAAACGAGCGATGCAGAGGTTCAGGGGTCGGACGGTAAAACTGAAGACAATTTATTAGAATATGAAGTATAAAGTGATGCTGAAGACTATGAAGTGAGTGCTCCACCAGTGATAAACACATTATTTACTGAAGATGTGTCTGAAAATAACCCTGAAAATCCTGAAAGTGCTTGTTATATTGTCATGCCATAGCGTCAAATTCTTCGAGGCAAAAACGATCATCGTTGGACAGCCACTAAAGGCAGAACAAGTGGATGAATGATGGAATATCATCTGCTAATATTATGCGGACATCTAGGAGTCCCTCCGGATGAATAAATGCCTTTATGCGCCTTTAGAATGTTTAAGTATATTACTGATTACATTTTGGAGGAGATAACAAAATGGACCAACGCAGAAATCCAGCTGAAGATTCAAAACCCTGATGTAAAAGCCACTTTAAAACTACAACTTGTGAAGATATTCAGGCTCTTTTCGGCGTACTGAGACTATCAGCTGCTATGAAGGACAACCATTTGACCACGGATGAGCTATGTGATTGTTCCTATTCAGGAAACAGATATGTTGCTGCCATGAGTAGAGACAGATTCGATTTTGTGATTACTGTAGTTACACATATTAGTTGATTCAACATTTTATCCTAACACGCCCGGCTAGCTCAGTCCGTATTGAATGCTTGTATTAGGTAGTCGTTATTATAAATAAATACCGATAAAAATAGGAACGTTATTTTATTAATATCCACTAAATAATTAAAGAAAACTACAAAAAGCTTACCTTAAAACCTTAATTCGACTTCGTCCTATTAAAAGAAGACGAAAATTTACGCAAAATTCTGCAAACCCTGCTAAAGAAGCAAGGATTCGATTGCTTTTTACAAAACCAAAACAATGAATTAATACGAGTGTGCAAAAACTTTATGCTTAAAACGCTGGTTATGACTAATGATACTTTAAATACTACTTTAAATACTACTATAATAAAGCAATTGTATGCAATCAAACCATAAATACTTTATAGCAACTATCCGAACTAGATAACACTATGACAGAATGAATGATGAATGAAATATGACAAAAATTGCAGTGTAATTTAGTTATATAAAGTTTTCAATTGAAATCAGAAACAATTTATGTAACCGGTATTTAAAGGGCTGTAGTAGGATTATCGTTTGATATGGGGTAACATTATAATTTGCAAATGGTTACTATTGTTTCTTTCGGCGATGCAAATTGTTATTTAATATTCGAATTTCTATTGCATTGTATTACGAAATAAAATTTTATAGGTTCCCTAATCCTGGTGCTGCCAATTAACACCGGTAAGTAATCGTTAAATATTAACTTAAACTTAAAGCCGTATTTATAAAGATTTGTGATAATAGTTGTTTTATTTATTATTTATATTTTTATTTCCAGATTCAACAAAAATGTTTGAAATGGCTTAAATTTTGCAGCTACAATTTATAATATGGTTGGTGTCAATATATATTACAATATTTGATTTACCTCTCTTACTGATATGGTTCAGAAATTTGTTTTTAAAATATAATATTGTAATGATTTTATATAAATTAGTTTTAATATTCGCAATAAATTATTATGAAAATGTAAAACAACCTCTTTGTTGAATAAAAAGATGTTTTTAAGAGAAATAAAATAGAACTGTCACGAGGGAACATTAATAAAAATGACGCTTTATGTAGTCGGAAAATTATAATAATTATATAATAATATTTTATAATAATTAGATATACTTTTAGACTTGGAGTGGAAGAATAAAGAGAATCTCTGGAATGATATATTGTATTAGAATTTAAGAAAGACATTGTACAAGCTTAACAGTATTTAACTCTGGAAGAAATATAAGTTCTGTAAAAGCCTCGAGGTGTTTGATTTCTTTACAATATAAAATGCAATACAAATATTACTTCAAACAATGTTGAAGGAAAAGGTAATATTTTGTCGTGTAATTTATAGTCCAGTTAAAAATACAAGTTTCTATATAAATAAAATTAAATAAATCAGCTTCACACTGTATGCTGCAGACAGCAGGGTAGGCAGAGGGAACTTAGTATTAATACACTCCATTCCCCACTTACTACCGAAATCTGGAGGCATTGCATGTTGAGTGGTGGAACTCAACACTGCACTTTGCATCAACACCAGAGTGAAGAAATGGAAATATAAATTTAAATAAATATTTATTTTCCTCAAGTGGGGATCAAACCCACAACCCACTAGATTTTACAGTCATTCTTTGTGCCCCTGTGCTATGGCTGGCCTCAATTATGGCTGGTTTCCAGTTATTAATAATTAAATTAAAATGTTATTTATTACATTATAGGTTGAGCCAAATGGAAACATATAGAACATTTCTTCCAAAAAGACTGGTGATGGAAATTTTGTTTTTGCTCCCAAATTAAAACAGGACCATGTATGTTCAAATGCCAAGCAGATAATGGAAGTGAAACTTTCTACATGCTAAGTCATGGTCAAGGTTTGTTTTAATTGCCTAACCTGTAAATATGTCTGTGGATTTTTATTAAAGAGCCTTGGCAATAAATGCAAACTTTATTCTCAAAATTTTCAATATATCAGAAATTGTTAAAAAGGAATATAGATATATTAAAAATAAGTAATAGTATAATTATGTTAGATTTAATTTGACCAACACCATTAGGTTCATAAACTTATTCATAATTTTTATCATTATCTGTATTATATCTATCATTTTCATCAAAAAATCAACAATACAATGCAACACTTAATTAAAATATTTATTTAATTAATATAGAACAGCAATGATTTTGTTCATTCTTTATTTGTAGTCCAGGTCAAATTTCAAGAATGTAACTGCCTACAATGTTATAAGTTAATAAATATATAAATTATGATTATTTTACAGATTACAATCTATTTAACTTATATAAATGTTAATTATTGTTTCTATCATAAAAGGGCAAGTTTGTCTTGTTGCAATAATATAGTCATCACTATTTTATTTCATTTGGAAGAATACTCTTTGTATAGATATAATTATAACAAATGTTTATAAGCAATAAAAAAGTATAAAGTATTTATTCGTTTTATTTTTTCATTTATCTTGTATTATTATTACACCAGAAATGATTGACTCCTTGGAATTGTAAATATCATTCCAACTGATTTTGAAAGAGTGAATCATTCTGGCATTGAATAAAAATCGATTTATTATCCAAATATTAGCCAAATTTTGAATTTTCCTCCCATATGAGGCAGTAAATTTTAAACATTGTTTTTGACGGGCACACGATAGATGGCAGAAGTGTCGTTTTGTCCTCCTTTTTTGTATGAAGTGAACATTCTTCCCTTTGAGTATATGTGTTCTGTGGACATGAGCGGTACGCCTATAATACAAGACTGTGAATCAAAACAAATATATTACTTTGTTGTTTGCGTTTTTAAAATATATTAATTTAAAAAGATTTTAATAAGGAATAGTAGTTCGTAATCCGCTGACAAGATTTCATTATTAGTTAAGTAAATAAAATAAATCTTAACACAAGTACAATGTTTAGGAATGTACAGCAGTAAGCACACTATTTAACAAAGTTTTTAACACCACGGCGCAATCTAGAAGGCTTCGGATCTTTGGAACTAGTTGGCTGGGTGTAATTGCTGAGAAGGAGCTGAAGTTCCCCTACTGTCACCACCTTTCTGCGACTTTTGTCAGGCAGAATCACCATGATCACTCCATCAGTTGTCCAGCAATTCTTAATGCCAAAGTGCTTTCTAGCTGCACTAAAGATTTCTTGTTTTGGTCTTGTCAAGAATTCTGACATTGTAACACTGGAGCCTTTAAGGGAAGTTTTGTTATTCCACACTAAATTTCTCATCTATAAATTAGAAAAGCGGACCAGTATGGGCCTGGGTTTACTCTTAATTGAACCCAGGCGATGTGATATATTAATCATAGAAGTGTCAATATTGGGTAAATGTGAAATTAGCTGACCTGGCAGACAAGGTGCATGAAATAGCATCCTCATCATCACAAGTCGCAAGCACGTCCGGGATGGCCACACCCCCTACGCCCTCCATGTTGGAAGAAATGACCAAGCAGATTCAACTGCTGACCAAGCAGGTATCTGAACTCTCGACCCAGGTACGTCATAATTCAGAGAGCGTTCCCGGAGCTATTCCAGGCATCGTCGGAGGTTAACTTCCCATCAAAAATGTTGGTACTATTTTAAATTTGGTTCAAATGCTAAAAAATGTGTGCAGCCACACACGCTCGCCGAGTGTGTAACTTGGGAGGAGCAGCGCCGTTTTCCTCACAAATGAAGAGACGAGACGAGAGATGAGACAAGGCCCGGACAGACCTGGCCAGCACTAGTGAGGGGCTGCGGATGAACGTGGACTCTCGCGGCCCCGCGCTCACGTGCGAGGAGACACCGGGGTGGTTTTAGCCGGTAATAGTCCGAGAGGTAGTCCATGAGGATTTCCCCCCGCAAAAAAAAACCAACGGTACAGTCATTCATACTTACGGTCCTACATTATTGCACTTAGACCTAGGACTGAGACGTACTTTCACTTGGAAATTTACCACCGCTGATGTTTCAAAGCCGATTATCGGCGTAGATTTTTTGATATTCTACAAACTTCTTGTAGATTGCAAATATCAACGCCTCGTCGATGAAACTACCACTCTGTCAGTGCAAGCACTACAAAAAAATATCTCCGTAGACCTTACGTCAAGTCAAAGCCATTTCGGGAGAATCAAAATACCATCAAGTGCTTCATGAGTTTCCAGAGGTAAGGAGACAATCAGGTACGTCTCCCTGCCTAAGCATAATACGTACTGTGCGTTACATCAAAACCATTTCCGGACTACCAGTTACCAGTAGACCTCGTCGTTTAGACCCAGTTAGATTGAAAGCAGCCAAAAAAGAATTCGATGATATGCTCTCACAGCGAACTGCCCGCTCGTCTAAAAGTTCGTGGTCTCCTGCCCTGCACTTAGTTAAGAAGACGGAAGGAGACCATGTGGTAATTAGAGAGCACTCAATGCTTGCACAGTACCTGACAGGTATCCTATACGCTATATCCAAGATTTTTCCTACCAACTCTCTGGTTGTTCAGTATTTTCTACTATCGACTTGGTTAAGGCGTACAATCAGATACCGTCAATGATATCCACAAAACAGCCATTACAGCTCCTTTTGGACTTTTTGAGTTCCCGTACATGACCTTCGGACTGCGGGCTTCGGAATGCAGCACAAACCTTTCCGAGGTTCATGGACGAAGTGCTACGTGACTTTGATGAGTATTGCTTTGGTTACTTAGACGACATTGGAAACACAAACCACTGGAACTTGGTGGTTCTGAAAAGGACGCCTAAATATTTTAAGATAGACATATCTGGTAAGCCTAACAATGTGAGTGTGGACAGGCTCCCCGCATATGTTACGCGAGAGGCCGTTCCTGTATCTGCAGACAGACCAGTTACTGCACCAAAGGCAATTTCTCAGTCTGATGTGGAGCATAAACCTGAAAAGCAGAAACGAAGCGGAAGAGTTACATTTCCAGACTACTATCGCCCTACTGAATATTTTATATTAACTTTTAATAAAATTAATTAATACTTATTTAGAAAACGTATAAAAATTTATAATGTATTATTATTAATAATACACACAAATACATGTAACTACTATTTTATTCTACATTAATATTATAGTGTATTGTTGTATACTATACTCTATTTGCAAATTTACTTAAAACTAAACAACTAATATTTATATTTATTGGAATCATCCGCACGCAGCGCATTCGCATGGTAAACCTGTTTCGAGTTTTTTGCTGTGCGTGACGTAGCCTGCTTGCTAGACTTACGTGTAAAAAGAGTCGGTTACTATCGCTTGCGATGTTCACTTGTTTAACTATTGTGCTCTTTACTTACACTCAATTTTAAACCTTATATATTTTGCTAATACGTGTCTGTTTCGCTTATCTATTTCTTTTAGTATTTCTTTAAATTTCTTTCCTTCTGTAAATGTAAAATTATTTTCTTTGTGTATCTTCTTAAGTGTTAAATAAATTTGGACTATTTTTCCACAATATTCTGGAACTTTAATTTCACTCCGTAATTAAAAATTTATTATGGAACAATATTTTTATGGAGCAAATCGCATGGCTTAAATTTAAACACAAGTAAATCTCAGTATATTATAATTGGTAGCCAAAAACAAATTGCTAAATTCAAAATTACACATTTGCCAGCTGTTATTTTTGATGGTACTCCTATTTCCTATAGTAATTCCATTAAAAACCTAGGTATCATCATGGATAACACCTTATCTTGGGGTTCTCAAATTTCACATGTTAGTCGTAAAATATTTGCGACGATTGGGTCTCTCAAGAAATCAAAAAAAAATCCTTCCGATTAGAACAAAAATATTGTTAACCATTTCCCTCCTTCTTCCTATTATTGACTATGCCGATATTTGTTACCTTGACTTATCACAAGAACATCTAGATATCCCAACTCTCCTTGTTACCTTAGGAGCGCTTCACTTTCCTTGGCACCGATTCCACGCTTCAACTCAATCTTTGCTCCAAAAGCGACAATAAATTAAAGATACCTATCTGCAACCCGATAGGTTATAAGGAATCTTTCACTGTTAAAAGCGTCATCTTGTGGAATGACTTGCCGCGATATATTCGATATTCAGAATCAATTAGTATCTTTAAAAAATCCCTCAACAAAAAACTATATAATGTTTGTATGTATGTATTTATTATATATATGTATATAATATACCCTTTTGTATATATTATAATTTGTAATTTAAGTATCGTCTATTTATAATATATTAACAAAATGTTATTACGTTATTTATTTGTATACATTTAACTCTTTATTATTTATGCACTACCGAGTTACTATATACTATATATACTATTACTAAGTACACATGTCAGTAGATAGGGATGGGATGCGTACATTCTACTTATTTTATCCCTGGGGTCCGGTTTGTTTCTCTTCCGATGATCCTAGTACCTGTGCCGCTGCTGTTACCGACGTGGTTCTACAGGGCATGGAACTTTATATTCCTAGTATTGTGGTGCTAATTGGCACTGGTTACTAAGGATCCGAAGGTGAAAGCCTCAAAGAGGAAGTATAACCGAACCTCTAGATTCTTTAAGTGGCAAATTGTCAGAGTAAGGTCCGAGCATATCGCCAATATCGGCGAGAAGCTCAAGAGCTACCCGTCCAGCAAAGGCAGCACTTGGCAACTTTAGCCAGCCTTCGCTCTGCTTCTGGCATTACGCACAGGAAATGACACCTTGGCCCATACGGTGAAAGAGAAATCCGATCCCATAGGCGCTCTTTTTGCCTCCAACTCATCTTTCTTTGGTCATCACCAAGGAACAACAACCATTCCGCGGTGCCAGGGTTCAATGCCTAAGATTAAGTTCAACGAAAAAATCGTTAGGGGAGTTCCATTTTCTTTGGAAATCCACAAGTCGAGCAAGCCAGATGGCATCTCTCCTTCGATGCTCCGTTCATGTGCTCCTGAACTGACACCGGTGCTAACGCGTTTGTTTTGGCACTCTTACTCAATCGGCATAGTCCCAGACTCATGAAGAAGCGCTCGTATCTACCCGATCCCGAAGAAAGGCGATGGTCCTAGCAATATAGTAGAACTATTAGAAAAAATTACAGAGGACACTACCACTACAGAAGTGAATCTGCAATTCGGTTGCAAAATATATTAACTTTTAGTTTCATAACTTTAGTTTTTTTCTGGTATGAAATTTTAAGAAGGATTGGTCGTGTGCTGCTCAGAGCCTAAAATTAATGGATGGAATGGATTTCTGCTAGACGTTGAAAGTTAATTTAACAAGGATAATGTTGATAACGATCTTTAAAAAAGTTGTAAAAATTTAGGTGAATTTTATAACACAAATTTCATTGCAAAATAAATTTGAAATAGGGATTGCATAATGTTACTTCACAGTAGAAAAGAAATTGAACCTAAAACCTCATTACAATTTCTTACTTTTATAATCTCATTGGAGAAGATGTTGTCCAAAGCTGAGAGTGGCACTTCAAATACTCCTGACAATGTATGTTCATTAAGCTAAACAAAAATAATTTTGACATATCTAAGATCTACGATCGGACAAGATCTGGAAAGAATAGTCTAGTGCCTACCTACCCCAGAAATTTTACTTACCACAAAATTTGCCAAAAGCTGAAGTTCCCCACAGTAAATATATCTAACTACCCTAATGTCTACAGGTAGTATAAGTAAAGTAATTACACATACTACTAATTATTTGCCTATATTAAATATATAGTATACTACTATAGTTAAAAAAATGTACACGCGATACTTAATAATGGTGGGTATGCTTATGCTAATGTTATTCTTAGGATGATAGATGTATTGAATATCCTCCACCGCCGTTCACATAGAATATACAGACAGATAAAATCAACGTAACAATAAAAAAAATATTAATATGAGATATGTTTCACAGGTTTTAAGCGCGCTATCTTTGTACGCCACTGGATCATACCAGCGTATTGTAGGAATGGCCAAATATGTAGGTCAAACGACAGTCAGCAAATTCGTCAATGAAGTGACTGATGCAATAATCACCCCCGCAATAATGAATGAATTTATTAAATTTCCAAACACTAGAGCTGAGTGAGATATAATAAAACATAAGTATGTCTTTAATTGTAATGGAAATTGTATGTGAATGTAAATTTATTGTAAATATTAAATTTTGCTTTATGTTACGGGTTTTTGGTTTTCCTGGAGTTGTAGGATGCATTGATGGATCCCATTTCCATATTTTTAAACCAAATAAAGAAATAGAACATTTTTTTTTATTGTAGAAAGCTTTCTTTAAATGTACAAATGGTTAGCACATTTATTTTTAATTTTATATTGAATACAGCATATAACTTCATATTCACATATATAGTAAGATAATGTGCTTATAATTTTATTCCAGATGTGACAGCGACTGTAAAATACTTAACCCTTAAATTGGCAGTGTATGTACTGGCATACATTAACTTTGTAAAAATATTTGACATAGTATAATAAAAATGTCTGTGTCACAAATCATTTTAATTCATTGCAATACTAATTATTTTTATAAGGAAAAATAAAACACGTCTCTGGCAACACTTATTTTGACATTCGGTCTCGAAAATGGCGGCCCGGCGTAGCTCATCTGTGTTGACTAAGGTATTTATATTATTTTAACTTGG